>CAUYLG010011190.1:0-38950 GCA_963573385.1 Cacajao melanocephalus | reverse complement strand
TAAGCATTCTATTTCTGGCTCATAGTTTCTCCTCTGGATACTCTGTTTCCTTCTTGTGTGCAGATCTGTAACTGTGGCCCAGGCAGCCCACATTCCCTGTAAGTCATCTCTCTTTCCTAATATGTGGATTCTAACATTTAGCTCACATAGAGTTATCCTTCTTCTACAGTTGCTCAAAATTCAGCAATATTAACCGTTCTCTCTCCCTCTTTCTCTTCCTCTTTCTTTCTCTCGTACATTCTTTTTTTCTTTCTTTCACTTTCACTTTCTTTCCTTTTTCTTTCTTTCAAAAATAAAATTAAAAAAAAAAAAAAGAAAACGTATGTGCATACAAAAACTTGTAAACAAAAGATGGAAATAATCCAAATGTCCATCAACAGGTGAATAAACAAACTGTGATATATCCATTGTACCCACACAGTGGAATACTGTTCAGCAATTAAAGTAATGGATAACTGATATATAGCCTGATATGGGTAAATCTAGAAATATTTGTTGTAAGTGAACAAGAGAAAGTTTATATGGTATGATTCCATTTGTTAAAAAATACTCTAGAAGATGTAAATTATAATGATAGAAAGCAGATCAGTAGCTGCCAGGGGTGAAGCTATGCAATGGAGGTTGAGACGGGATTACAAAAAACATGAAGAAACTCTTGCGGGTAACAGATAAATTTATTATTTTGCTTCTTGTGCTGGTTTTAATGTATGTATACATATGGCAACACTTCCTGAATTAGATATTTTAAATGTGTGGTTTTAATTGCATGCCAATTATACTTCAATAAGGCTGTTTAAAAAGAGAAACAAATTAGGTTTATTAGAAAGAATTTTACTTACACACATAAGTTTTTCTTGATTGTGCCTTGGCATTTCTTTCTCCATCTTGAAAAAAGGAAAAATAATAGAGGTTCTGATTTGCCTATGTACATTGTTATGAAGAACCAGTGGCATAATATTTTAAAATGTTTTCAAAATGTAAAGTAATATGCAACTCTAAGTTATTATTATAAAGGGTTTGGGTAGATTTGAGCATCATAATTCATGATGGGCTGCATTTACCTTTTTGTGTATGTGTTTTTAGGAGCTGGAAGCAGGGTGAAGGTTCTTTTCCTCTTTTTCTTTTTTCATTCATTGTCTTTCCAACTCTTGCTAACATTTAAAATAGTGTTTCCTATCCCTTTCAATCTCTATTTAGCTCACTGGCAGCTCCCCCTGGCTGTAATTCACAGAAAGTTCTGATTCCTTCTTTGCAAGTGCTTTACTTTAGTAGGAAATTCAAAAACGTAATTAAAATTAGGGGAAACCCAGAAGTGTAAATTTCCTTTGGTTCATGGGAAAGGGAGATGCAAGAAATGTGATTGGATTAGTATTCAGGTAATAAAGACAAGGTATCATGGCTCTCTGGTAAATGTAGCATAGCAACAGTATCCGAAATCTTGGGGGTTTAGTTTGTTTTTGTTGTAAATCAGATCGATTATTTATCTGGCCTTAGATTTTCCTTCAGTTTGCATGCAAGGGGATGACTTGCTGTAAGTTCCCAAACATATTGTGTAAGAACTCAAAGGTTCATGTTTACTTTATAAGATCTGAAAAAAATGATTGCTATAAAAATGAATAAAGATTTTTTCCAGCTATTACTATGATCTGCATACAGATCTATGTTTTTGCTTCTATTTGGAATTGAATTCCAGTTGGAACTGGAAAATAAAATGTAGTTTATGTCTTGCAGCAGCTACCCTTCTTAGTGTCTATAAAGTAAAAAGTTTTCTTTGAGCTTTTACACACGCACACACACTGTCACTTATGTCAGTGAGTGTAAATATTTTCAGAATAATACTGAAAATAAGGTTATCTAAAACAACTAGACAAAAATGGGGCAGTCACCATTGTTAGATGCATACCTTTTCAAAAGCACAGGTAAAACTTCTTGCCAGGGTTTGGGGTTATACAACTCTTATCTATATGTCTATAGCAGCTTCTTTGTCCCTTGGATTTGAAATAAGAACTAATGCCCTTTTCTACTCCACAGGCTTATTAACTTGTGTAAAGTTTACCCAGGAGACAATTCATAGTTGAAAATAAAAGTTTGTATGTATTTCATATTCTAAGTTTAAAGATTTAACTGCTAGATCAAACAGCTTGATACTTGGGAGAGGTGACATTGCTACAGAACTGATACGGTAAATGTCTTGTCCTATACTTTCCAGTAATAGAATAAGGAAGGATGGGAATAGATATTTCTGGGAAAGCTGAGTTCATAAAGGCAAACACTATTTTTTCTTCTTCCTTTCATCTTTCAACTTACAGGTGTAGAGGTCAATATTCTTTATCTGCTCATTCTAAATTTGGAAAAGCTTCAAGATAACAGGTCATGAAACCATGAAACTGAACGTGTCTGCATGTTGTTTTCTAGCTGGTTGCTTACTGAGTCATCCCTTTGCCATCAGAACATGAAGAAAGAATCCAAGAAAAGGGCAGAACATAGTAATCTGAGAAAAGGCAAAGATTGCTCATGAGAGATTTCCATCAAGCCAAATCTATGTGTTTTGTGAGATCAGGCAAGGTTAAAAAAAGGACCTGAAAGCAGGACCTATATGTCTTATCTCTTCATCCCCATTAGAGACTTCCCAGTGCAGTAAAGATAGATCTGCATCATAAGGTTGGACACTGTCAGTCTGGCATTAGTTAAAAGAGGCAGCCACATTTTCCCTGTGTGATCCTTGACGTTAGGCCTGTGGTGAAAGTCAGCTGGGTTCTCAAAGATCAGGAAATTGGTCTTAAAATACACCGAAGAAGATAGCTACCTAAGAAATAGATCATACTCTTGAATGCACCCAGCATTTGGAATCAGAGGGCCATAACCACAAACCAGTAATGCACCTCTCCACACGTACAACAGACTTTTATGCACCTAACCAAATGCCTCCGTACTTGTAGCCTCTTTGGCAAAAAGAGAGTAGAAATAAATGAATAATTTTCGTTGGTTTTTTTTTTTTCAAGTAACATCATAAGGATAGCCTGTGATGAAGTGGGAGGCTTTAATTATTCAGACAGAGCTAAAACTTGAAGCAAGAAATACCTGTAAAAATATTGTACATTTCTAGAGAAAAATCAGCCATACTGAGAAATTATTAATTGAGAATGTTAAATTGCCTATAATTCTATCTCACTTCTAACTGGTATAAAGAAAATGAAGAGGGCGAATAGTGAGTTGAGGTGCTTGGAAAGGAAAGTTGTTATTTATATTTAGTAAATACGTATTTCAATGAACTTCACTAAGCTGAAATCATTAAATCATCCATATAAATTATTGAACAAACTCAATTTAAGTTAGATGTATTTTATTTGTTTTTTATCTTATTTATGAAACAAATCAGCTTAATAAAACAAAATTTCCACAAACTCAACATTTCCTCAATTATTTATTACCTTTCACCAAGTTTCCTTCAATGTTCCTTATTTTAATAAGTTATGACACAGTCTACATAGTTGATCAAGGAAGAAGTAATTTTCTCTTTAACCACTCCCATGCAACTAACAGTACATCTGACGATTTTTCCTCCTAAACATCTCTCAAGTATGCTTGCTTCTTTCTACTCATCCCAACTGACGTTACTTAGCTCAGGCCCATCACTTATCATGTGGTTATCTCAAGGGCTTCAAAACTGGCTCCCTACCACTAGGGTGTGAACAAACTTTTTAAAGCACTATGTGATCCATCACTCATCCCCCTGCCTCTCCCCCGACCCTGGCATAACAGTCATTATTATATCTCCATTGCCTTCAATAAGTTTTAAACTCATATTTAACCTCAGAGATAAACTCACATACAAACATCAAAGATGATTTACGTGGTTTGTTTACCACTCTGGCTTCCTTTCTTTGACTCTTAGCATCACATTCCAGCTTCTAGTCCAGTTGTGTGAAAATGATGCCCCATGAAACACTAGTCTTCTACAAAGTACTTTCAGGGACAATTGAGTGTGTGTCTGTTGGCGTGTGTATATGTATGTGTTTATCTTTGTGTATTGAGCATGTTGTGACTGTGTTAAAGGGTGCAGTAGGAATCTGGCAGAACTTCACTTCAGAACCACCTCAAACTTCACCTTCAATCACAGTAGATATATTTGTGGGGAAGAGGGATAGAGTACATGCTGGGTTTCCATTTAAGTGTACCTTTAAAGAAAGAGGTACAGCTTAAAAATTTGAAAAAAAAAAGAGACAAAACAAAATTTCTTTAAAGACCATTACTCTGCCATAATGATTTATTAAGTGCTTCTTAAAATATATTGTGCTTTTTCTTTATGTAGATCCTTTTCCTTTCTGACAATCTCATTCTGGAAGATTCCTACATTTTTCTCTCCCATCACCTGGTCATTCAGGTAATTCCCACTCATTTTTCAGCTATCTGTCCGGAGATCACATCGGGAAGATTTTATTGAACTTCCAAGATTAGCGGTCTCCGTTTTTGTTATTTTTTTAAAAAAGGGAGCCTGCTGTGATAGCTCATGCCTGTCATCCCACCACTTTGGAAGGCCGAGGCAGGAGATCAAAAGGCCAGGAGTTCAGGACCAGCCTGAATAACACGGCAAGACCTTATCTCTACAAAACAATAAAAATAAATCATGATTTAATATAATCAGGTATCTGTGTCCCTCACTGAATGATAAACTGTATGAATGCTGGCACTACGTGGGTTTCATCATTGCATTAAAGGCCCTAGTGGGAGCTCCCAACATCTATTTATTTTATTATTTTATTTTATTTTTTGAGACAGAATTTTGTTCTCTTGCCCAGAGTGGAATGCAGTGCCAAGATCTTGTCTTACTGCAACCTCCGCCTCCCGGGTTCAAGTGATTCTTCCAAGTAGCTGCGACCACAGGCACCCACCACAATGCCCAGCTAATTTTTATATTTTATCAGAGACAACGTAAGGTTTCACCACGTTGGCCAGGCTGGTCTCAAACTCCTGACCTCAAGCAATACACCTGCATCAGCCTCCCAAAGTGCTTGGATTACAGGTATGAGCCACTGCACCTGGCCTTTTTATTTTAAAATTAAATCATATATCTTATAAGAAAATTTCTCTAAGTCAGAGTCTCTGAAAGAGGAAGGAGGATCTTTCAGTTCCCTAACTTTTCTCCATTTCAATACTCAAATTTGGTAGTGCTTTGAATAAATAAGCATGCAAAAACTCTACTTGCTACTAAAGCAGCCCTTATCTTTTGCTTTTCCTCTTCAGGACTTTTTTCTCTTTAAGTTTCATTTCCCACTCCTATAGGCTTTTCTCAATTTCTGCCTTTGAGTCTTTAGCATTCCTGGGTGCTTCCTGTAAATATTCTTGCTAAAGTAAATTCTGATGATTAAGCTATGACATCCATTTCCTTGATAAAAACACCTCAAGGCCTATAAATGAAGAATGCAGATCTGTTTATTTAATTTATTCATCTTTAGTAAAGATATACTTTTTAATATTTTAAATATGTACTGAATGCTTTACCTCCATTAAAAATTCCATTTAAATGCTTTTTTATTATAAATTTATGACAAATATATAATAACAACCAATGAGCAGATTAGGATAATGTGACTTCAGTGACAGTAGAGTAAAAATAGAGCAGGATCGCAGCTGAAGATGTTGTTTTTGAATTGAACTCCATTTATGCTGAGACATAAAATTACAAGTAATTAAAATGCATGCACTTTAGAATTGAAATGAATGTTTATAAGGCAGCCAAAGTAAGGACATGCCATGTGACCTTTTATATATTCTTGGTGTATTAGTCCATTCCTCATGGTGCTAATAAAGACATCCCAAGAATGGGCAATTTATAAAGGAAAAATGTATAATTGACTCACAGTTCCACATGGCTTGAGATGCTCCACAACAATAGCTGAAGATGAATGAGGAGCAAAGTTACATCTTACATGATGGCAGGCCATAGAACTTGTGCAGGGAACTCCCATTTATAAAACCATCAGATCTCCTGAGACTTATTCACTACCACAAGAACAGTATGTGGGAAACCAGCCCCATGATTCAATTATCTCCACCTGGCCCCACCCTTGACATGTGGGGATTATTACAATTCAAGGTGAGATTTGGGTGAGGACACAGCCAAACCATATCACTTGGAAAAAAAAAAAAGAAAAAAATAGTCAAATTCGTTATAGAAAGCTTTATTTGGTGCAGATAATTTTGAATTCCTTCTTTTCAAGTAAATAGAGAATTTAAATTTCCAGATATCTTATTAGAATGACCCAACTCATTAAAATAATTTATTTGCATTTTAAGAAGGATGACATTAAAGAACAGAGACCCTGGCATTTTGTTTTCATGTCATAAATTAGGGCTCTGTGGTTGGCAGAGCCTGATGAATCAAAACTCCTTCAAATGTGCAACAATCACGAGGTCCAATCTCACTCACGTACCAGATTTACTCCTAGAGGTGTGTGGCCTCGTACAGTTGGTATTACCTCTCTGACTCCTATTGCTGTTCCCTGAAAAATGGAAATGATACCTCTACTTAATATGAATCTGTGAGTTTTGCCAGCCAGAATGTATGAGATATACCAAATACAGAACCTGATACATAACATATGCTCAATGGATATTGACGTTTCTCAATTGATGTAGCAATTCAACACAGTGAATTACTTAGGTGGTGTTTTTCTGTTGGGACAGTTCGAGTTGCGGCTGTGATGGAGCAATCTCGAGTGAGTGGGAAGAGGAGCATGCATTGTGCAAATGGCTATTTGTGCATATAGGAGATTCACATTTCATAACTTGGAGAGTGACTGAGCACTGCAAATGAGCAAGAGTAGCCATAAATAGAGATTTCTAGTGGACAGGCTGCTGATAAAACAGCTTTTACTTTAATATGAAAAGCAAGTTAAGCAAACATGTAATTGAAGCTGCAGTGTGAAAAAGAATGTAAAGAGTATGCTTGTGAAGGGGAGAATGATATGTGTTAGATTGCAGTAGCTTTAATTGATCTACATATATAGCATATGCTATGAGTTGCTGTGTGTGTGTGTGTGTGTGTGTGTGTGTATACATATCTATCATCTATCTGTCTGTCTGTCTGTCTATCTATCTATCTATCTTCTATGTATCTAAACCCTTAGCATAGTACAAAGACTATAGTGGAGAGCTAATAAATAAGGAAATTGGTTTAATGTTTATGTAGCATACCAGAGAGACACTTTAAAATGATTATCTCTAAAGAAAGCTGTGGAAACAGCTAGGGGAAACATTTCAGGATCTATAACTTGAAAGTTTGAACATACACAGACACACACATACACACAAGCAAAGTTTGAGAAGAACAGGAAGAAAAATATTATAAAAGAAAAAAACAGTACAGGAGAGATGTTTGGATGTCATATCATCATGATTTTTGATTTCTTTATGGTATGTAATCCAGCTGTTTAAACTTTCCATTGTAAAATTCCTCCTTCCTAAGATTCCTGGTACTAAAAATGAAATAATTCTTTTCATTAGCATAATTTCAACTTTTTCTTCTAAATAATTCTTGGTTTTTCCTTTACATTCTTAGTAGCTGTTCTGGGATTTAGCCTTGAATTCCAGCCCCCTGACAAATACGGACAATCCCTTTCTATTCACCACATTTGGATTAAGTCTTATCTCTCATTACTCTTCTGAAATTACAGTGGCTATCCCCTTCCAAACTTTTTTCCCTTGGCTGTTTCCTTCTTCTTTGATCTGTTCGTGCCTGTTTGTAGGCTTACATAGGCAAATCCACTTTCAAATATTTTCATCATTCAACCTGATTTATAACTTACTTTCCCTGAAACTTCCCAGGCCAACCCAGATGGAGGCAATCTTGACTCTGAAGTCAATTAACAGTACCTACCTCATCTTTAGGTTTCAAGTATATATGGAAATTGTGGCATTGTGGAGACATCACTGAAGTAAGGTAGATTGGAATTCAAATTCCACATAGCTTTACTAATTATTTTACCTGGGAAAGTTATTTAAAGTCTCTAGGCCTCAATTAAAAAATAGTTGATGAACTTTAATTTTTGGAGCAGTTATAGGTTCACAATAAAAGTGCAGAGTGTTGCCATTTACCTCCTGTCCTCACACATGTACAACCTCCCCAACTCTCGACATTCTGCAACATAGCATCACATCTGTTACAATTGACGCATCTGAACTGACATCCCATCGTCACCCAAGTTCCATATTTCATATTGGGTTCACTCTTGGTGTTGGCTATTCTATGGATTTTGGCAAATGTATAATGACATGTATCCACCATTGTCATATTGTACAGAATAGTTTCACTGCCTTAAAAATTCTCTGTAAATCCAATTCAGACCTCCCTTCTTTCTACCTCCTGGTAACTACCAATCTTTTACTGTCTCTGTAGTGTGTCTTTTCTAGAATGTCATGTAGTTGGAATCGCACATAATGTAGCCTTTTTGGATTAGCTTCTTTTCACTTAGTAATATGCATTTAGGTTTCCTCATATATTTTCATGACTTGATAGCTCCTTTCTTTTTAATACTGGATAATATTCCGTTGTTTGGATGTACCATAGTTTATTTATCCATTCACCTACTGAAGGGCATCTTGGTTATTTTCAAATTTTGGCAATTATTACAAAAACTATAGCATTCATTTGCATAATTTTTGTGGATGTAAGCTTTCAAATCATTTCAGTAAATACTAAGAAGTATGATTGCTTGGTCATATGGTAATATTATATTTAGTTTTGTATGAAAACACCAGACTGCCTTCTAAAATGTCTATACCATTTCGCATGTCTACTATAAATGAATGACAGCCCCTGAGCACCACATCCTCAGCTGCATTTGGTGTTGTCAGAGTTTTGAATTTTGGCCATTGTAATAAGTGGATAGTGATACCTCAATGCTGTTTTAATTTAAAACTCCCTAATAACATGTGATATTATATTAGCATCTTTTCATATGCTTATTTGTAATCTATGTATGTTCTTTGGTGAGTTGACTGTTCAGGTCATTGGCTAGTTTATAATTGGGTTATTTATTTTCTTATTTTTAAGTTTTAATGGTTTTTTTTTGTATATTTTAGAAATTTTGGATAACAATTCTTTATAAGATGTGTATATTTTTTAAATATTTTATTCAATTTGTAGCTTGACTTCTCATTCTCTTGATATTTTCTTTAATAGAGCAGAATTTTAAACAAATTGTAATGAAGTTCAGCTTATCAGTTTTTTCCTTCATGGATCATGCCTTTAGTTTTTATCCAAAAAGTCATCACTGTATCCAAAGTAGATGAGGTTTTCTCTTAGGTTATCTTCTAAGAGCTTTATAGTTTTGAATTTCACATTTAGGTTTGTGATTCATTTTGACTTCATTTATGTGAATCATGGAAAGTCTGTGTCTAGGTTCATATTTTTGATGTGGATGTTTAGTTGTTCCAGTGTTCAGTTTTCCAGCTGAAAAGACTGTCTTTTCCTCATTGTGTTGCCTTTACTCCTTTGTCAAAAATCAGTTGACTACATTTATGTGGGTCTATTTCTGGGAGCTCTATTCTGTTCTATCAATCTTTTTATCTATATTTTTTTGGCCAATACCACACTTTTTGATTATATATCTTTATAGTAAGCCTTGAAGTTGGGTAGTGTCTGTCCTGGCTTTTATTCTCCCTCAGTATGGAGTTGGGTATTCTGGGCCTTTGCCTCTCCATCTAAATTTTAGAGTCAGTTTGTTGACATCTACAAAATAATGTGCTAAGATTTTGATTGGGATTGAATTAAATCTAGGGAACAAGTTGGGAAGAACTGACCTCTAAACACTATGGGCTTTTCTTGTACATGAACATATAGTATATATTCATTTATTTAGTTCACCTTTGATATCTTTCATCAAAATTTTAGAGTTTTCCTAATACAGATTTTGTACATATTTTGCTAGATTATACTTAAGTGCTCATTTTTGGGGGTGCTAATGTAAATTGTAATGTGTTTTAAATTTCAAGGTCCACTTGTTCATTGCTTGTGTAATATTCTTTTGTATATTAATCTTGTATTCTGCAATCTTGCTTTACTTGCTTATTACTTCCCACAGATTATTTTTTATTTATTTATTTTTTTTGTCAATTCTTTAGGTTATTCTACATAGATGATTGCATCTTCTATGAACAGAGACTATTTGACTTTCCTTTCCCATTCCATAAATTTCTTACTTGTCTTATCGATTCAGCTAGGACTTCTGGTATGAAGTTGAAAAGCAGTAATAAGAAAGGACATCCAGGTCTTCTTCCTGATCTTAATTAGAAAATTTCAAGTTTTTCACCATTGTATGTCAGCTGTAAATTTCTTTGTCAATGCTCTTTATCAAGTTGAGAAAATTTCCCTGTATTCTTAGTTTGCTGAGCATTTTCTCTCATGAATGGGTGTTAGATTTTGTCAAATACAATATCTGTATCTATTGATATAATCATGTGATTCTTATTTAGTATATTGGTATGGTATACATATACACATATATATATACACACACATATATTATATATATATATACACACACATGTATTATATATATATATATATATATATATGTATTTTTTTTATTTTGAGACAATCACTCTGTTGCCCAGGCTAGAGTGCAATGGCATAATCTCAGTTCATTGCAATCTCTGCCTTCTTCCTGGATTCAAGCGATTCTCGTGCCTTAGGCACCCAAGTAGCTGGGATTATAGGTATGCGCCACCACACTCAGCTAATTTTTGTATTTTTAATAGAGATGGGGTTTCACCATGTTGTTCAGGCTGGTCTCAAATGCCTGACCTCAAGTGATTTGCCCTCCTGAGCCTCCCAAAGTGCTAGGATTATAGGCAGGAGCCACCGTGCCCAGCCTGTGCTGTATATTTTTTATATGTGTGTATGTATATATATATATATATATATATATATATATATATACACACATAAAATATATTAGCGAATTTGATTTTCTAATATTATGTTGAGCATTGTTGCATATATCTTCATGAGAAATATCAGTCTACAGTTTTTCTTCTTTGTAACAACTTTGTCTGGTTTTGATAGTAGGGTAATCCTGGCCTTATAAAATGAATTAGGAAGTATTTCTTCTGCTTCTATCTTTTGAAAGAAATTATAGAAAACTAGTATAATTTATTCCTGAAATGTTGAGTATAACTCACCAGTGAACTCACCTGGGCCTGGTGTTTTCATTAAGTTAATTAATTTAATATATAGAGACCTATTCAAATAATTTATTTTTTTCTTCTGAGAATTTTGACAAATTGTATCTTTGAAGGAACTGGTCTTTTTCATCTAGAATATCAAATTTATGGGCATAGAATTGTTGATAATATATTTAAAATATCCTTTTAATGTTCATAGGATCTTTAGTGATGTCCCCTCTTTGATTTCTGATATTAGTTGGTTGTGCCTTCTTGCATTTTTTCTTTTTTTTTAGCCAGATTCTTTTCTTCATTTATTCAACCAATATTTTTTTAGGCACCTATCACATGCCAGGCACTGTTCCAGGGAGAGAGAATATAGGAGAGAATGATAATCTGTGATCTTTTGGAAAACTGTGATTTTAAAGAAAAACTTTCATTTTATTAACAAATTTTTTTCTGTAAAAACTTTAGAAAAAGCACAAATGCAAAACAGGAAATAATCACCCCAAATATACCATCTTCATAAAAAAAAAACCACTCTTACAGATTTTGGAGAATATCCTTCTACATTTCTTTTGAATGCATATGTAAATATATTTGTGCAAAAGTAAGACCATACATGACATACTGGGTTTTTTTAAATCTTTAGTTTTTGTGAGTACATAGTAGGTCTATATATTAGGATATATGAGATACCTTGATATAGGCATGGAGTGCATAAAATCACATCATAGTAAAAGGGATATCCATCCCCTCAAGCATTTATCCTTTGGGTTAAAAAAAATGCAATTATCTTCTTTTAGGTTTTTTAATGTAAAGTTAAATTATTATTGACTGTAGTCACCCTGTTGTCCTATAAAATACTAGGTCTTACTCACACTTTTAAACTATGTTTTGTACTCATTAACCATCCTCACTCCCCACTCCAACTATCCTTCCTAGCCTCTGTCAACCATTCTCCTACTCTCTGTCTCCATGAGTTCAATTGTTTTAATTTTTAACTCTCACAAATATGTGAGAACAGCAAAGTTTGTGTATCTGTTCCTGGCTTACTTCATTAATTACCTCCAGTTCCATTTGTGTTGTTGCAAATGACAGAATCTTATTATTTTTTATGGCTGAATAGTACTCCATTGCGCTTATGTACCACATTCTCCTTTTTTCCTTAATTAACCTGGATAGTCTCATTGATTTCATTGGTCTTGTGAAATAGCCAGCTTTTAGTGTCATTAATTTTCTCTATTAATTTCCTATTTCCAATGTTACTGATTTTTTTGCTCTAATTTTTATTTCTTATCCCCTGCTTACTTTGGATTTTGTTTTCTTTTGATAGTTTCCCTGGGTGAAAGTTTAGATAATTAATTTTAGATCTTTTTCAAAATATATGCATTTAATGCTATAAACATCTTTTTAAGCACTGATTTTACTGCATTCCAAAAATTTTAGTAAATTGTATTTTCATTTTCAATTACTTCAAAATGTTTTCAAACTGTTGTTGTTAACTCTTCTTTGAGCCTTATGTTATTTAGAAGTATGTTGTTCAATGTGTTTTGGGGTTTTTCATTTCTTTTTCTGTTATTGATTTCTAGTTTAATATCACTGTGGTCTAAGAGAAGATGTATAATTTTTATTCTTCTAAATTTGTTGAGGTGTGTTTTATGACCTTTAATATGGATAATCTGGTAAATGTTCCATGTGAGCTTGAGAAGAATGTTTAATCTGGTGTTGTTGGATGCAGTGGTCTATAGATATCCATTGTGTCCAGTTGATTAATGGGACCGCTCGGTTCAACTATGACCTTACTGATTTTCTCCCTGCTGAAACTGTCTGATACAGCAATGGTAAATTCTTAAACTATAATAACGAATTCATCTCTTTCTCCTTGTAATTCTATCAGTTTTTGCATCATATATCTTGATACTCTGTTGTTACATGCACATACATTAAGAATTGTTATATCTTCTTTTATTATTGACATCTTTAACATTATGTAATGCCTCTCTTTATCCCTAGTAACATTGCATGCTTGGATGACTCCATCTGAAATTAATATAGCTACTCATGCATTCTTTTGATTAGTGTTATTATGGCGTATCTTTCCTCATCCCTTTACATGTCTGTTTTTATTTAAAATGCATTTCTCATAGATGACATCTAGTAAGATGCTAGTTTTTGTTCTACTTTGACAATTTGTGTTTTAATCGGTGTGCTTAGACCGTTGACATTTAAAATGATTATTGATGTGTTTAAATTAATATCTACCATATTTGTTTCTGTTTTCTAATTTTTGCTCTTGTTCTTGGTTTCTCTTCTTTTTTTTTCTTTTTTGTTCTTCCAAACATTTTCTGCCCCTTGTGGTTTTAATTGGGCATTTCATATTATTTATATTATTCAATTTTCTCTTCTGTCTTAGCAAATCTATTCTTCTTCATTAATTTTTTAAATGACTGCCCTAGTATTTGTATATACATTTACAACTAATCAAAGCCCACTTTCACATAATACTATGCAACTTCACATGTTGTGCAAGTACCTTATTTCTAACTCTTCCCTCATCTTTTCATTCTCTTAACGGAATGCTTCCAAGAGCAAATGTTTTTAACATCTCTAAAATCCAACTCACACTCACCAATTCTGTTTTCCTGGATCTTGCTTTTGGTGTTCTATCTAAAATCTCATCATCAAACTTAAGGTCACATAGATATTCTACTTTTTCTAGAAATTCTACAGTCTTAGTTTTACATTTAGTCTACGATCCATTTTGAAGTAATCTTTAGTAAAGGTGTAAGGTCTGTGGATAGTTTCATGTTTTGCATGTGGATGGCCATTTGTTGCAACACCATTTGTTAAAAAGATTGTCCATTGAGTTGTTGTGGCTCCATTGTCAAAGATCAGACCTGTTCCATTGATGTGTGTGTCTGTTCTTAACAATTCCACAGTGTCTTGGTTACTTAAGCACTATAGGAAGTCTAAATATTAGTTGGTGTGAGTTCTCCACTTTTCTTTTTGGCCTTTGCTTTATCATGTAAACTTAAGAATCCAGTTTTTGATAACTACAAAATACCTTGCTGAGTTTTTTTAATTTTTAAAATATATAATTGACACAAAATAATTGTACATACATGTGAGGTACAATGTAATACATGTAAGCATAGTATGATGATCAGATGCATATAAACATAGTATAGTGATAAAATGGGAGTAATTACCATACTCATCACCTTAAAAATGTATTATTTCTTTGTGGTGACAACATTCAAAATCTTTCTAGCTATGTTGAAATATATGCATCATAAATTTTTTAAACCACAGTGCATATTAGGATTTGTTGATACTTTGTGTCAATTGATGTGATCGTGTAATTTTTATTCTTTGCCCCATTGATGTTGATTACATTGAGTGATTTTCAGATGTAAATTGCTCTTTGCACTAGAATAAATCAGGTTGATTGAGACATTATTGAATCTATTGATGAACATGGGAAGAATTGACATTGTAACAGCAGCAAGTCTTCCAGACTGTTCATGGATAGTCTGTATCCGTGAATACAGACTATATTTTCATTTAATTAAATTTCCTTTGAGTTAGTGTTTTGTAGTTTTCTGCATATGTATTCTGTACACATTTTGTTGAATTTATATCTGAGCATTTCATTATCTTCATGCTATTGTAATTGTATTTTAAAAATTTAAAATTTTTTGTTGCTGGTATATAGAAAAATAATTAACTTTAGTGTATATATATGTGGTGAGATATATATATATATATATATATATATATATATATGTAAGCATACATATATACATAAGCAAATATATAAGCATACATAATTTAGTACATTGTTACTATAATTATTTTGAACAGTGTATGTTAGATCAATTAAGAGCAAGAGAATAAAATATTTTAACTTCAGTTATTTATTCTTTGATGTTCTTTCTTTCTTTATGTAGATCTAGTTTCTGACCTGTATAATTTTTCTTCTTTCTGAAAAACTTCTTTTGACATTTCTGGCAAGGCAGGTCTATTGGGAACAAAGTATTTTAAGTTTTGTCTTAGAAATTATTTATTTTTCCTTCACTTTTGAAGGAAAATTTTGCATAACAGAGAATTCTACGTTGGTGGATTTTACTCTCAACACTTTAAATATTTCACTCCATTCTCTTCTTTCCTGCATGGTTTCTGAGATGTCAGATGTAATCTTATAATTTTCCCTCTATAGGTGAAATGTTTTTTTCATCATTCATGTTTCAAGATTATTTTTAAATCTGTGATTTCCTGAGGTTTGAATATGGTATGTTTATGTGGAATTTTTTTTACCTTTATTCTCCTTAGTAATCTCTGAGATGCCTGGATCTGTTATTTGGTGTCTGACATTAATCAGAGTAAATCTTCAGTTATTATTCTTTCACATATTGCTTCTGTTTTTTTTTTCTCTTTTTCTTCTTTTTTTTGGGGGGGATTTCTTATTACCCATATGTTATACCTTTTGTAGTTGTTCCACAGTTTTTGGACTATTCACTGTTTTTGCCAGACTTATTTTTTTTTTCTCTTTTTAGTTTTGGAAGTTTCTATTGTCATTTTCTAAAGCTCAGAGATTCTTTCCTCAACCACATGCAGTTTACTAAGGAGCTCATCAAAGGCATTCTTCATGTCTGCTATAGTGTTTTTAATCTTTGGCATTTCTTTTTGATTCTCTCTTAGAATTTTCATCTCTCTGCTTACATTATCCATATATCTTTGCATGTTTTCTACTTTTTTCATTAAAGCCCTTAGCTAATTAGTCATAATTTAAAAAATTCCTGATCATATAATTTCAACATTCTTGCTATATCTGACTCTGGTTCTCAGGCTTCTCTAGGCTTCTGCAACTATGTTATATGATCTTTAATATGTCTTGTAATTATTTTGTTGAAAAATGTACGTGTTGCACTGGGTGAAAGAACTACAATAAACAGGACTTTAGTATTGTAGTGGTAAGGTGTGAGGTCAGGAATGAGGGGAAGCATTCTATAGTCCTGTGATTCGGTCTCAGTTTTCTGATGAGTCTGTGTGCCTGAACTGTGACCTTCACCAGTGACTTTCATCTTCTGCCCCCTACACTTAGTTGGCATAGGATGGCTAGAAGGAGCCGAAATCAAATATTTCCCTTCCTCCAGTTTTGTTAGACTGTGATAAAACCACAGTAGAATAGGTTTTGGTAAAAAAGTTTCTTCTGAGGGCAGTACTTGTTAAGAGGAACAGAGAGTCTGATCTGTTTTCAAATGATCTGCTTTACTCTCCCTCTGAAAGAAGCATGAGATAATTTTTCTCTAATATTCAGTTTGAGAAACTGGGTTGAGTTCCTGGAGGAAAAACTCAAAAAAGCATGGGAACCCTCTTATGATTAGGTCCCCCTGGAATTTTTCACTTTCAGACTTGTCCATATAGATTCTTCAACAAAAACCAAACCCATTTGCGTTTTTCTACCCTGGCACTGTTTACCACAAAGCCTTCTGCTCATGAATTTCTGCTCCAGCCAGTTGTGATTCTCCATATCTGCTTGTTTGCCTCTCCAATTTAGAGGCAGCAGTTTGTCCTGTGACCTCGCTTCTCTGTTAGAACTAGATAAGTTGCTGATTTTTGAGTTTGCTCAACTTTTTGTTAATGATTAGGATGGAGTAGTGATTTCTAAACTTTTTGCATGATAAACCAGAAAACAGAAGTCTCTAGAATCTCTTTATTTTTTCATTGGTAAGTTCATGCTAATAAAAATCTTATCTTTTTAGGATGTTTCGGGAATTCATAAAATATAAAGTATGTGGTGAACGGGCTTCATGTATAACAACACAAACATGTAGTTAAAGCAATTGAATACACACATATTCATATATACATATTTCATATTATTATATCGTTGTCTATGTATAAATATATTATTAGTCCTGTTTTTAGCATAGAAACAATCCATAGTTGCTGTCATTATTTTCACAATTATTACTGTCATAACATGGAGTAATACATGTAAAAGGCATTCATACACATATATTTAAGTATGAATTGGTTCTTTGGTTTTCTGTGAGATAATTTCAGCCTTTTCATTGCTTGTTAGCAATCATATCAGAAGGTGAGATGACAAAGGGAGAGGAGACAAAGCCTAGAGATAACCGGTGTTGATGATTATCATCAGCTTCTGAAAATGCGTAGTGAGGCTGGGTATCAACTTGAACAAGGAAAAGGGTTAGGTCTAGAAAATGTGTATGAGTTTGTTTTCTCCATGAAATTACTTTTACAGAAGGTAGCAATAAGAATTGGCTTAAAATATTTGCAACTTTTTTTCTAGCACAATTATTATATTAAATCTTAATTTTAGCAAGACATTGGGAGGTTTCTTTTTCCATTATATTCTTTACATCCTTTCAGATATGAATTCAAATTGAAGATTTTTTTTCTCATATCAAAGAAACCAGCTTACCTTAAATGTGTATGGCAATTAAACCACACATACTAGAAAACAACTCTAAGTTAATTAAATGTTTAGAGTTTACACTCTGAGAAGAGTGAACTGTAAGCTGGATTTTTAGGGAGAGGTTACTATAGTTTTGTTTTCTCTGCTTTGCTCATTTAGTCTCTTAAGGGAGTTCAAAAATTAGGTTTTCTTCTGCCTTACAACTTTCAGATGGCAGCAAGCCTGCCTACCTGTCTTTGTTCTGCTGCATTAAGTCTCTCGAATACTCCCTTGACCCTGATGATATTAAGTATTGAGGATTTTTTTTTTAAGTCCTTTAACATGAATCTCAGCAGCCACCAAGCTTCTGGCAAGCTCTAAATATTTTTTGTAGTCTCCCTTCAACACACACTAAGGCCTGAAATATGATGAATATTATAGTTTAGGTGGTACAAAAGTGACATCCACAGACCTAATGACTTACATGATATTATCATGCCTTTTATTCATTACTGGAGCAATGAATGTTAATTTTCAACTGAGTGCAAAGCTGTTGTGATTTATGTTATCCTTGGTTGAAATCCAGGACAGGTGGGATGCCTGATTCCTATATTTTATCATTTTGAAGCTACAAAAATAATGTGGAACTGGGACAAACAAAATACTTTGTACATAAATGCAATGATAGATAGGACAATCTAGGGATCCTCATCACCAGCAAGTGACATTGAGACTATAGAGGGTTATTTTGCCTTCTGGCTATGCCCAAAGTTATTGGATTTGAACTAGGTTAAAGGGTCACCGTCCAAGAGAAGTAAATTATATGACCTGGGTTTTGTGACTTCATTTAATATTTTCTTTGTCTGCAAGAAGCTGTTACAATGTGCTTACCAAAATATCAGAAGCAGATTTCTTTAATGAATAATTTCTCCCTTCTGAATAGTATTCATTATTATAACCTCAGAGAAAAACCGTTTTATGATAGAAAATCCAGAAAATGCGAGAAACCACAAATAAAGAAATTAAAATTATCTGTGCCAACCAGTCAGAGATAACCACTACTAAAATTTAGCATGTGTGGTCATAATGTTATCATTTTACATGTAATCAGGATTATATATTTATAATATCTATTCTTTTATATTTTAGGAAATTAATCTTCATATGTTTATGCATCATTTAAAGAGGTATATATTATATATATACATATTATAAAATATTTAATCCATCTATTTGCATATATATTTAGTTAATCATTTGTAAAAATTATACAGAGTTCTTTGACTAATCTCCATATATAGAAACAATTTGGAATACATTTAGTTGTATTATTACACAAATCTCTATGTATACAAATGGTTTGGGGCACCAAAAGTGGATTGCTGGACAGTGCAGTGTAGTTACGGATGTTTTAAAGACTTCATTACATAGTTTAAAATTTTGGTTCAGAAAATCTGTGCAATTATTTATCTTACCTATAATATGTGAGTGAGTGCCAGCATCAGCATATTGAAATACACTGCAGAAAATTAACTGATTCCTTCACCTCAATTTTACAGAGTAGGTGTAATGTGAAAGATAGCTACATGTTGAATTTTGAAGTAAAAATTGTAATGTAATATTGTTTGTAAATTAAAAACAAATTAGTAAGTAGCAAATATGATAAAAATTGATTTTAAAATAGATTTAACAAGAAAAACTAATCCCTTAAAGTTTAGGAATATGTAATTCAAGCTTGAAATTGAGGAAGGAGTAGAAGATATTAGGGGGTATTTCTCTTTAATTATCCCTTAAAAGCAAGGAATTCTGGAGAAACATAGAGCTATTAATCTGATGAGGAATTGTCTCAATACTCCTGAGAAGGCAAATTGATCAGCCTCATTCTTCCTTTTCGTAAGGAGAGCAGTTCCTCCCTATTGTAAGAGAGACTATAAAAGGTTTAAACACAGCAATGTGTGTCTGCAAATTACAACAGGAATCCAAGCAAAGCCTTTAGGGAAATTATTAAAGATGAAGATTTTTAATGAGCTTGGAAAAGGACATAATTCTATCAAAGATCTATTGTAGAAGTTCTACTTACAAATGAGGGTTGGTATAAGAAAGAAAATTTATTTTTTAAACCACATACTTTTATGTGCAAACATTTATATGTGACATGTAAGACTCATATATAAACTTGAGAGTCCAACTACATTATGGTTTGAATTGTTCATAAAAATACACCAAATTTTCATAAAGGAACTATTTATCCTTTTAATGGGACAGAAAAGTTAATTTTGCTAATAATTTTGATGTAAATGTCTCTGATTTTCTTTAGGTTTTAAGTCATAATGGAATTTGACAGTCTGTATGCAAATGCAGTTCAATAAACAGCTTTTTACTGAGTGTCTAAGTTGATAGTACAGCTGAGTTAGTTGATAGTTACATTGTAGAGTAGGAAAACATTGTACAATAGAATTACATGTAGTATAAAAAAGAGTGACTTCAAGAATGATAATTACCCTTCACAATATGGCACTGTTTTACAGTGTTCACTTACTGAAATGACAGTTTGTTCAAATTGTTAATTCTATCCCAGTATTCCATTCTAGAGCCCCCATTAGGTACTACTCATTGAGATTTTTCTTTATATGCTCATTTACAAAGGGATAGTGGCTGCAACATCAGCAGAATCAACAGAGATAGCAATTCAAACCTCTTAGGAAAAGATTACTTAACTCTTTTCATGAGAGAGGCTTATTTTACTTCCTTTTCTCTGCCAAAGATTTCCTAGCATTTATTAGAATATGGCAAACATAGCTTTGATTCAGATTTTTAAAAGTATATGCATATATTAACTAATATATTTAATAAATATTATGTCAGGCATTTTGCTGAGTGCCAAGCATGCATTATGTCTGCATTTTTAATCTCATAGAAAAAGAAAATGATTGCAACAAATGTTTATAACATAACATTTTTGTTATGGCTGGCATTCTTCCAAGAATTTTACATGATGTTTCATTTAATCCTCTCAAAACCCTGTAGAAAAGATACCATTATTATACCTCTTATTTATTTACTAATAAACTAAGATGCAAACAAGGCCAGTGTCACAAATCTAGAAATTGGTATGCCCAGTGTATTTGTTCATTTTCATGCTGCTGTAAGAACTACCTGAGACTGGGTAATTTATAAAGAAAAGAAATTTAATTGACTCAAAATTACAAGTAGCTGAGGAGGCCTCAGGAAACTTAAAATCATGGTGGAAGGTGAAGGCACAGTAAGACACGTCTTACATGGTGGCAGGAGAGAGAGAGAGAGAGAGAGAGAGAGAGAGAGAGAGAGAGAGTGCAAAGGGGTAGTGCCACACTTATAAACTATCTGATCTCAGAATAGCATGAAGGAAACTGCCCACATAATCCAATAACCTCACACCAGTTCCCTCCCTCAACACCTGGGGTTTACAATTTGAAATGAGATTTGGGTAGGGACACAAAGCCAAACCATATTACCCAGAATTCATTTTCAGACAATCTGACTTGAGCCAATAGACCCAATACCAACAGATACAGCTGTCCGTTTTCATGCTGCTGATAAAGACATACTTGAGACTGGGCAATGTACAAAAGACAGAGGTTGAATTGGACTTACAATTCCACATGGCTGGAGAGGCCTTACAATCATGGTGGAAGGCAAACAGGCACAAGTCACATCTTATGTGGATGGCAGCTGGCAAAAAAAACAACTTGTGCAAAAAAACTCCTGTTTCTTAAAACCATCAGATCTCTTGAGAGCCATTCACTATCACAAGAACAGCGTGGGAAAGCTCCATTCCCATGATTGAATCATCTCCCACTGAGTCCCTCCCACAAAAACTGGGAATTCTGGGAGCTACAGATTAGATTTGGGTGGGGAAACAGAGCCAAACCATATCAACAGCTTTGTAAATCAAATTGGATATATATATTTTTAATTGCTCTGTCTGAAAAATAATGTAACTAATTTTTGGGCAAAATTTTTGTATAGAATCTTATGGTAGCATATTAAGTCCTGATTCTAGCCTTGCTGTAATTTTATTTCTATGTCTCAACTTCGTATTGTCAAATCTCTTCAGTTTAAAAATAATATCCAATTTTATTGCTTGAATTCTATATATGTCTACAGAGGTAGTTAACCGATTAATTCATTTTGGAAAAAGATAGCATAAGTAAAGAAATCGAGAAAGCCTTCATATTGATTTTAAGCAACAGCTTTACTGCTCTATTAGGTAAGTGTTTTAAAGCTGTGAACTCTGAGTCAGAGAGATTCAAAATGATTTGATCATGATCACACAGCTTTTTTTTTGCATAATTGGACTACGATTTTTAAAGCCTTTTCATTTAACATTCATTCAACAGATATCATTGATTACAAACATCAATTCTTTTTCAGCTATTTGATTCTGTCTTTTGTTAACGAAAGCAAGTTGGTAATGTTGGTGTCACTCAGGTCTTTGTACAAAATGTACAGTAATGAGAGCAAAATTGATGGTTTGATTCCAATGTCTGATGTCAGCTTTGGTGACAATAACATATCATACCTATGTCATAGGTATGATCCATAAGCTTAAGTGCAGATCACTGATCTCAAAGATTTGCTGGTGAAAATTATGTCTGACACACTGCAATTGAGGTACACTCTCCAATATGGTAGCCATTAGCCTCATGTGACTGTTGAGGACTTGAAATGCAGTTAGTCCTAGTTGAGGTGTGCTGTATTTTGTAATATACAAACCAGATTTTGAAGACATAGCAAGAAAAAAAGAAAGTACGTATATAGCTAATAATATCTACATTGATAAAAACTCAAAATGATAATATTTTAGATATACAAGGATAAATCAAATATATTATTAAAATTATTGTCACCTTTATGTTTGCTTTTTCAAATGTAGTCATTGGAATATTTAAACTGACATATGTGGCTCACATATTGGAAAGCACTGACTTGAAACACACACACAAAATTTAACTTTTATTTTCTAATTCTCCCTTGTATTTGACTATTATACAAAAGAGATCACAGAATAGTGTAACTACAATCTGGAAATCCAGCCATTTTTAAATAGTATTTTTGCTCAGGAAAAATCCTTAGAAGTGGAATAGGGTGAAAGAATTTGCATTTTTGACAGGTTAATAGCTAATCTCAAATAATCTTACAAACTTACGAACTGCTATACCAATATATGCTCTTAACAACAGTCAACAAGAATATATATTCCACATCACTGCCTAATATTGGATGTTTTCAATACTCATTTTTTCCCATGCTTAAAAATAATTATTTTCTGTTTAAATTTCTATTTCTGTAATTAGTATTAGTGGTTTATTTTAGTAACAGTACTTCTATGATTCATTTCTATTAGGTTCTTCTAAGTTTTTTTAAAATTGTTGAGTAGTTGGACCTTTTAATATAGTTTATATATTGATCTATTAAATATTATAGCATTAGCAAATAGTTCCACCAATCATAATGCACATCTTTACTCTTTAATATATCAGAAGTCTTATAACTCATGGCTTTGTCAGGGAAGATTTTCATTTTTTTCTGTGGTCACATTTGTGGGTCTTTTTTCTCTGTGACTTCTTGGATATATGTAGCTTGGGAAATACTGTCCTCCTGTTAAAATTACAGTATTAATATTTTCTGTTTCCTTCTAACATTGTTTTTTAAACTGACATAAAGCTTTTAAACCATGCAGAACTTATTTCTGCGCACTTTGCAAAGTGAATCTCTAACCTAATTTTATAATTGTTACACCTATACAGACCACAAATTACTTTTGTGTTATAAATTGAAAAGCCTATTCTATTTTTATTTTAAATGTCACTTTATATACCAGACTCTCATATAGTCATGCATCTATTTCTGAATTATTAATTTTTTAATTTATTATTTTGTTTATTCATTATTCATATCATACCCTTTTAAATTCTCTTGACTTAAAATTTTATCTCTGATAGAATATATCTACCTTCACTATTCTTTCCTTTAAAAATTATTTTTTTTCCCTTAATTTGTTCTTCCAGAACTTTGGTTTCTGAAGGTGAAGATGAACAAATTCATCTTATAAGTTTTTTATTTTCATAACCTTTGTGAGAATTATCATTTAAAAAATGTTGAGTCTCCTAATCTAGAATGTTAACGTATGTCTAGTTTTCTCAAGTGGATTTCTTCTTATTAAATATGCTTACTTATTTTAGTTAATTATTATATATTTTAAGGTATCAATTCTGATTGTAATGTTCCCTTCTTTTTAATTGGGTTATATTGTTGTATAGAAAGATATTTATTTTATTTGTTAAACTGGTATTTATCTTTTACCAGAAAAGATGTGTTTTTTCTCTTTTTCTTCATACATTATTGTATTAGCTAGAACATTTAGCATAATGCTATAAAGTTGCAACCTATGTAATCATCTAGAGTCATTCTCAACATAATGTTTACACCATTAAGAATTATTCTTTTGGATTTCTAGTAATACTCTTAATTTCTGGTAGTATGGAGTAAAGAAGACTTATTCTTACTTGGAGACTGGAAATTTTATTTGATTTCACTGGTTAGAGAGCATATCATAGCTTTTAATTTTTAGTTTTTAGTTTTTAAAAGTTTATTTGTTTTTATTTATTGATTGATTTTTATTAATTTATATTTTGAGACAGGATCTCACTCTGTTGCCCAGGCTGGTACAATCATGGGTCACTGCAGCCTTGATCTCCTGGACTTAAGCAATTCTGCCACCTTAGTCTCCCAAGTAGCTGGAGCTACAGGCATGTGCCACCACACCTGGCTAATTTTTGATTTTTTTTGTCGAGACGGAGTCTTGCAATGTTGCCCAGGCTGGACTAAATTTCCTGGACTTAGCCTCCTGGACTGCTGGGGTTATACGCATGACCCACTTTGCCTCATCTAATTTATTTATTTTCTATGAATATGCCTAGACCCATACATCTTCTATCATCAAGCTAAAACTCTTCCTTAAAGATTTGCCCCAGGTACTATGTCCCAAAGAAAACTTTTGAGTGCTCTGAAGGTGGACCAATGCTATTTTACTTTTTCCGCTTTGTACATTGTTCTTATATGTAACTCCTGCAATAACTGCACACCTAGTAGAAGTAATGTGTCCAAAATATAGTTACACACACACACACACACACACAAACACATGCACACATTGTTAAAGACAAATATGTAACTTTTTACATTATATTACCTTGCTTATTGCCTCACAGAATTGAAAGGTGATATTGGTTGTGCTATGTAAACCTAAGAAGAGCTTCTTGGAAGAGTCAGCATTCTTGAACATTCTGAAGCTTCTTTCTTTTCTTGCAGGCTCCTCAAGTGCTGCATTTCCCTTCCATGCTGTTATTTTATACATCTATCTCTATATCATTAGAGCTAAACAAACTATTTGTTTGTTTAAACAAATATATCTGTAAGCTATATCATTAATGTGACTCCAATGATCTTAAAGTTTACATCTCCTCTACAAAATGCAGACAATTTGCATTTTTGAAACTTTCTTCCAAAAGCCTGTGTGCTATCATATCATAAGCATTTTTGCATCTTCAGCAGCTAAGACAATGACATATTAAGTATTAATCAAATAATTTTTAAATTTTTGCTATGTGCTGTAAAATTTTATCTATTTACTATAGCATATAAAAGTTTTATAATAATTTACTTTTAGAAAATATAATATTACTCCCCAAATTATACAAATGAATGCTTTTTCTGTGGATACAACAAACAACATCTAAATTTTTTCAATATGCCAGATATTTCTTTTTAATTTTTTAATTTTTAATTATTATGGGTATGTAATAGTACATGTATTTATATCAGCTTGTATTTCTGTTTAATGAGTACAGAATACAAATGATATTTCTGATAACTTCTGGAATAAAACTGCAGAAAACCAAGAGCTGATATACTAAATAAATGTTTTCATAAGGACTGATACAGAACACATCAAAATATAAAAATAAGACACATTTTCTTAAAATCTAAGACTCATTAATCATGAAAATGGTTTATTCACGTATTTTTTGTCCCTCTTTTGTTACAGAAAATTTTAGTAGATTCCACCTATAAAAAGAAAATGCTGTTTATTTTTGAGTTATGAATATTTTACTTTTCTTCTCATGTTTTTGTTAATTATATCATTAAAAATTATTTAAAGAGCATATGTAACTCTTTTTCATAAAATTGTTAAAAGTACCTAATGTAGAAATGTATCATTGTAATTGATTTTAGAAATCATTGAATTAGTCTCATCCAGAGCATCTCTTAATATCTTTGCATTATCAATAATCACTTTTTAATCACAATATAATGAACAGTATATTACCAATTCATTTTGTTATTTTAAGTGATATTTATATATTTTATTTCAAAATTTCAAACACAAACATAATCAGTTAAATACATATTTCTGTCACTTAGTTGTCATTAATGGAACATTTTTTTGTCACTGCTTGTCATGTATATTGAACGTGTTTGTCTTAATCCATCCTTCAAACATTCACCATTTTCTTAACTAATTTCAGAAATCTATATTTCTTTTCTTTGCCTTCCTTGTGAAGACCCTCTCATCTGTTCCTACATTGTAGTCACATCGATCCATCAGTCCCTGGTTTAAAACATTCCATGCCGCCCAATTGTTTTAAATATAAAAAGTCCTTCCTGACTTACCTTGGCTTCTGTCTCTTGTTTTATCATTTGCCACTCTTAACACACCTACTGACCAGTGGGTCTTGGGTAGCTGCTACTTATTCACAGCTGAAGCTTTTCACATGCTGTTTGCTGTGTCTGCAGTGCTTTAACCTCCCCATTCTTTTCATCAGCATAATTTTTACTTGACCTTCAACATTTTTCAGGTATTTCATTTCGGAGGATTTTTTTTGTTAATGTAACATCCCCATCCCCAACCCCCACCTCAAAAGGCCACATTAATTGTCCCTTTGATGCATTTAAAAACCTTACATTAAGCTTTAAGAAAATCCTAATTACTGTGCAGTACAATTTCATATTCACTTGTATTTCTCTCTCATTAGAGTGAGATTAGAATTGTTTCTCTTTGTAAACACAGTGACTGGGCAGTTTCTGGCACATAGCAGATGCTTGGGGAATGTTGAGCACACAAAATGCTAGTTTACCTGTTCTAGGAAGTTTTCTTTGCCTCCTCCAACTGATTCCCTCTTATTCCTTTATAACATTGATAGCCAGCACCACACACCATCACAGTAATGTATATGTTATCCTGTGTGTATATCTCTAGAGTTATACACTTCTTAAAGAAAATCTCTGATGTCTGTTCCTCCTGTCTCTTTGGTAATATGTAACTCATATGCAACTCATGGCCCGTACCCATAAGGTGAGCCATATTTGAAAACTCAGTGTTGAATAGCAAAATGAACAGAAGTAGGTTAAATTCTGGATCTGTCAGTTACTGTTTCACCTTGTACCTATAGTTTAAAGTCTGTGAGCTTTAGTTTCCTCATCTATCATTGGACATAATGTCATTTACTCATAGATCTAGTGCCACTTTAACAAAGTTAATGTTTATAAAATGTTTAGAGCAGTGCAGGTCACATTGATGTAACTTGTATTATGTGAACCTCAATTGCAGAATATGAAAACATTAATATTCTCACTTTATGCATAAAATTTGAAGTACTACAAATATTTACAATGGCCAATGAATTATTGGTTGTTATCCTTGCTATATGACGACATAACTTTAACTGGTAAACTGAAATATCTACTATTCTTTGTTAGCACCTCAAAAATCTTACTACTGATTATATACAATTAAACTTTCTCAAGGGGTTATTAAAACTATTATTCCTATAATTTAAAGCCTTATTTATGCTATATAATAATTTCCTGGTATTCATTAATATGCTATTGCTAGCCCTATAAAAGAATCTAAAATTAGTTATTTTGGAATTAATGTCAGAGAGTAAAAAAACACTAAGAAGAGGCCAGGCATGGTAGGTCACGCCTGTAATCCCAGCACTTTGGGAGGCTGAGATGGGAGGATCTCTTGAGGTCAGGAGTTCAAGACCAGCCTGGCCAACATAGTAAAACCCCATCTCAGCTAAAAATGCAAAACTTAGCTAGGTGTGGTGGTGGTTGCCTGTAATCTCAGCTACTCAGGTGGTTGAAGCAAGAGAATTGCTTGAACCTGGGAGGCAGAGGTTGCGGTGAATGGGGATCTTGCCACTGTGCTCAAGCCTGGGCGACAGAATGAGACTCCATCTCAAGAAAAAAACCCAAAAAAACAAAAAGCAATAACAACAAGAAAAAACACCAAGAAGAATGCCGAGCTACTATGAAATCAAAATGTTAGTTTAGGAGCTAGTACTCTTATATGTTAGCAAGAATGACAGAAAAAAAATTTATTTTTTCAGTTTCTAAATGGTTATTTTATCAGATTGTTTGAACATTAAATTTATCCTGTTTGCAATCCAAAATAGTTACCTGAAGTTTGCTGTTTTGTATGTATTTGTGTGTTTACTTTTATTGTATATTTGTTTTTCTAAATTCTTCGGCACAATTTTCTGGGGGCATTCAGACTGCCACAGTACAAGTCAGGAGGGTGCGTTTTCTTTGTGCTGCCAGTTCTTATTATTTAAATTTTGGTTTGTTTGAGTTGTGACTTTTTTTGTTTTTGAAGTTTGCATTGTTTATTTGTAACAATTGTACTTTTTATTTTTCTATATCCTCTAACTCCAGAGTCTTTTCTCCCCACTCTCCCTAACTTCTGCATTCACAGTTGAACCATGTTATTTGGAAAGGCTCCTTGATGAAAAGATCAGGATAGGAGCTCTGACCACTTGCCAGTGTTTTCTCTAGAGTAAAAGTAATAATAATAATAAAAAAAACCTGAAAGAGTGTCTTTCCTTTCTTTTCTTTTCTTTTCTTTCTTTCTTTTTTTTTTTTTTTTTTTTACATTTTTAGTGCTGCATCAGTAGACAGAACTTAGGTTAGTTTTATGAAATGCAACATCTAACCCCTTGTTTTCTGGAAAAAAGAAACTGCAATGATTTGAAGTTGAGAAGGTGGATACTGCTTCACTCATACACACTCATTCTCAGACCATAAAAAATCTCACCCTCCTTCTAACCGGCAGGCATACAGTACCATGTGGCAAAGGTACAGTTAAGGTGGGCTTGGTACTCAGGCTCCATCTTTCTTCTCAGTAGCAAAGGCCAGGCTGTCTTTTACAACAAATCACCACAGCTGAACACAGTCCCTCTTCTTCACCCAAACCAGTAATTCCACTTCACACCAGCCAAAAGATAGAAATATATTTTTAAGGCATAAAATATATACTTTTATGTTTGTGAAAATTAACCTATATTCAAGCAGAGATGTTGTAGAAAATGAAAAAAAATGTAATGTGACTGCAACATTGATGCTTCCATAGCATGCCTCCTAGCCAGCTTCTGTATTAGGGCACAGAATTCTTGATGTTTGGGAAAAAATGAAAATAAAAAATTGTACATCAGGTTTTCATTAAGCAGTAAATGCATGTTTCAAAGCCAAAATTACATATTTTTTTTGTTGCAAATTTATGTACCTGAGAAGATATTTCATGTGCTTTTGTTTATTAGTACTAGAGAATTCATCTTGAATCATATGGGTTTTAATTTTATGCACACACCAAATGTTGTAATTCCTGAGCAAATTCTTAAAATATAGTAGACATTTAGTGCAACGCATCTGACATAATTATTCTTAAATTCCAGTGGGGGGAAAGGCTACTGAATTACTGATCTTGCTAGAAGTCAGAACTTAAGTTCCCTATGAACAATTTTTGAACTTCATGACCTCGTATGAATAGTGTCATATCTCCTGAGCTTTTATGAATGCCTTTATCATATTAAAGCCCTCTCCTACTCCCTGCTGTGCCAAGCCAGCCATAGCCCTGGGAGAGAGCAGGTTGCCAGATGCTAAGACATCCCAGTTCCAGAAGCCACATCCATCAGTTCTCTCCTGGGACACAAGAAAGATATGCTTGGCCAGCATATCTTAGTGTCTCTTGGTCCAGTTCTTTTCTGGAAGGGATAATTACTTGGGGCTGCAAGTAAAAGGTACATAAAATTTCTCACCATTGCTTGAAAAATTAGGTGCCAACCTCTAGCTTTGATCTTGTGAAATCATTTTATTTTGCAGCAATAATTTCAAAAGTTATCTGTTACCAGGTGTTAAAAGATATACCATTCTAAAGACTCAATATTTTACACTATTGAAATGGTTTTTGTATCTTAATAAAAGTCCAGATTTCTTTCAGAACAAAAAGACATTATCTTTTTCAGATTTCTTATTCTATAAGACAAAGGATATATAAATTACTTTTTCATGTTCTTTATGACTGTGTTTTTGCTGCATGTTCCTTAGCTGCAGTAAGAAAAAAGCATGGTTAACATTATGCTGAATGTACTTATTCAAAGAAAGAAACACAATGTTATTTAGGACTCATTTATTACAACGAAACCACATAGGGTAAGCCTAAAGATTTCTTGATATCAGAGGGCTGACTGTTCTTGAGTAGCAAATGCCTCATTTGTGAAATATTCTGCCGGTCCTTGAAATTGTCAGAAACCTCTGTAGCTCAAATTATACCAAGAATGTTAAGAGAACAGAATGAGTTATTACATTTAATATATAAGTAAAGTAAAAATCAATTGCAGAACAGGATGGAGGACAGTATATTTTTCAAGTTCTGTTAATAGATATGTGCATAAATTTCCAAGACACTTAAGTACCACTACTTAGGTTTCTTTTTTTTAATATATTGCTAAATTTATCTTAGTGCATTAGCATTATAAGCCTCAAAGCTTCTTTCTTAAAAATATACTACCCATCTGCTTCTCCTATATTTTTATAAAGGCATTGCTTCTGAAAGTATAGAAACACTTTTCCTGTATCAGGGAAGGTTTGCTTAAGTAAATTAGGGTGGAAAACTGCAACAATTATGTGAATTCTTCAGTTGAAACATCAATTATTTTTCCAGAATGTTTGAATATATGTGTTAACAGCAATCCCACTGCTTCAACCAACATCACTTCCTTAGGTTCGTTTACTTTTAAAACAAATAGTAAATAGTAACATCTGGCTATTAGCCATAGAGTAAATCCCGTTTCAAGAATTACTCTTTGTACCACAACCCTTTTGCACAACAAGCCCACAAAAGAGGAGATCATTTGAGTGCTAAAAACTGAGATCATTTTAATCTCGGACACCAGATGGTGCTCGTACATCTTGAATTGGCTTTTATCTTTCTTGTTTTAAAATTGTCCCCCTTTCTCCTTTTCAGGAAAAATTTACTTAAAAGATTAAAGTTCATATATGTTTTCTCTCGTGTAAAACTTAATTGAAAGCTTTCAAGTATTGATTAAAACTCAGAGCCCATTTTCGCATTTCTTTTTAGCTTAATTGGGCAATAGTGTTGATATCTATTGAATATTACAGGAATGACTAAGAAGAGTATCCGTGTTAATGACACGAGGGAACAGTCCACAAGTCACTGTCTAATCATTTAGAAATTTAAATTTAGGAATTATTCTAATTTTTGAAGCCATTTTTGTGCAGATTCCATTCTTCTGTCTTCAATGCCTTGTCAGTTAAAAAAAAAAAAAAAGAAAAAGAAACACTGGTAACTAGGAATTACATTTATCCATCATCCACAAGAGAGCCCTGTCTATGTGCAAATGAGTTTTACGTGAAGCCTCATGGGTGCTTGAAATTATTCCTCTTACAAACACTCTCTTGTTCTGCTTCATTCTCACATTTCCAGATCAGTGTCACTTTATTCTGCTTAAACCATCAAACGAATAATAGCATACAATTAGGCACCTCATTATAGGAGCAGCAGCCATTGCTGCTTTCTCTCTCCACTCCATTTCTTTAAATTGATTAGCAACTTTCTACATGGACAAGGGATGGCATGTTATGAAAGATCTGTTGTATACTCGGTGGCTTGATTTTAACACAATCTTTTTTTGCTGGATTTGAGCCCTTACAGTAGTTTCTTATTTTTCTGGGAATTATGGTTTATCTACCACCTCTGAGATTTCATTATGTTTAAATAGGAGCTCCCCCATCACCCCCAGCAAGCAAGAAACATATACCTCTGCATTGTATGTAATAGAAACTGATGAAAATTAAAGTTGAAAGAAATCTTTGCTTACTTTTTAAAATCTCTTCTTCTTTATCTCTGCCTTTTAGTGGAAAGTTGTGGGGAAAATGCAAAATTATTAAATGCAATTTACAGAAAAGGGGCAATGATTACATCCTTTACAATCTAGTTGACTATGAGAGTGAAGAGGGTTTTTAAAACCCTATCATATTTCCCCCATGCTAATATGCAAATTACTCCTCTCATGATAATGAGCGTATTATCTACCTCAAGATATTTCATTACAAGCTCATAGTTTTTCCCTGTTAATAGTTGAGAGGATTATTGACCAAGTAGTACCAATTGACTTTGTTATGCTAATAGCAGCACATGAAATGCAATAATGGACTTAGAGCTCCAGGCTCCTGGAGAATTTTGATCCTGTCTTTTCCAAAGGAATCTACATTACCTTTTGGAAGTATTCCCACACAAGCCACAAAAAAGTATTTTCTCTGGAACAGTTTCTCTCTTGGCAGCTCTTTTCTGAATCATAGAAACTTTTAGCAGAATTAAGCTTAAAATTAAAAGAATAAAAACAACACTTGTTAAAAATGTATCAAGATTAAGGAAATGTATCAGGATGAGAAGGCTTTTGGATCATTTTTTTAAACAGCCATAACATTAGACTTCTACAGTGGTCAATCTCCCACCCAGGTGAGGAATTGGAACTTCCAATTCAATAAAGATTTTCTAGAGAGCAGAGGTTTTGTGAGTGATAAGTGATAATACAAGATTACCTAATGTAACCTAGGAAGGAAGGAAGGAAGGAGGGAGGGAGGGAGGGAGGGAAAGAAGGAAGGAAGGAAGGAAGGAAGGATGGAAGGAAGGAAGGAAGGAAGGGAAGGAGGGAAGGAAAGAAAGGAGGAAGGGAGGGACGGAGGAAAGAAGGGGAAAGAAAAGAAAGAAAGAAAGAAGAAATAGAGGAGGGAAGGAAGGAAAACTGCAGTATTAATGTCTGGTTTCTGATTATAGGACTTCTTCCAACTTTGTGAAAGACCAGCATTGGAGAGAGGCCATGTGTGCTGGCTTCACTGCAAGGTTCTTTCCTCTTATCACATGAAATTATTTATTGATTATTTTGCTCAAAATCCTCCAGTGGCTCTTTATTTCCTTCAGAGTAAAGGCCAGAGTAGTTCCATTGTCTTTATAGATCTTATGGCCCTATGCCATCTGAAACTTCCTCTCTCCATTGTCTCTCTGACCTCATCCCCTATTATCCTTCCACTCCCACCAAAACTTTTTGAATCACCCTTTCAATCATGCTGGCTTCCTTATTATTCTCCAAACACATCAAGCACACTCAAAAGATTGGAATAATATTCCCCCTGTAAACCAAAAAGGGACTAAAGCAAATTACAATCAATTTAGGTCTATTTTGCCAAGGTTGAGGATGCACCTGGGAAAAACACAAATTACAGGTGCATCTGTGCTTTTTCCAAAGACTGTTTTGAGAACTCCAATACTTAAAAGGAAAAGCACAAGCAGGAGGGGGAAAAGGGGGAAGAAAGGAAGAAGGATAGACAATGAGGCTAATTTTTCTATTTTTAGTAGAGATGAGGTTTCACCATGTTGGCCAGGATGGTCTCAATCTCTTGACCTCATCAACTACCCTCCTTGGCCTCCAAAAGTGCTGGATTACAGGTGTGAGCCCCTGCACGCAGCCCTGTGTTGCCATTTCTAACAAACGTCTAGTGCAATTTTTCTTTGATTAAATGAGGAAGCCAGAGGCAGGCCAACTAGAAATGAAGCATTCTATGTCATTGGTTTGGAAAACATATTCGGCTTTCTCTGGTTTGTTCTGAATTGGAAGTAGGGGGCAGAACTTAGGGGAGCAGACAGTCATTGACCAATTCCTTAATTATGGGTCTGTTGCTGTAGAAATTGGTTTGTCTTTCTGGACTGGTGGCTGCAAAGGTTTTGCATCAGAGTTATGCTGTAATTTACAGTCTGGCCATTGTCTATTTGTATATTCAGTCTCATAAAAACAGTGACGTTTCTAGTTAAGGTAAGAGATTCTGGTGAATGGAGAAAAGGAAGCTGTGCTGTGCACATGTGTATTCCACTACACTATATTTTTCTCCCCTTTCTATGAAATATGCAGGAGGATCCCAAATTAGAAGTAAAGATGTAATACTAGGGAACTACTTGGAGAAAATTGAGAAGATCCTGGGTGTATTTCAGTGCTCAATTGGGGTAGAACAGGCTTACTTCCTTTATTTTTCACAAAGCAAAGATTGAAATAGAAACACTTTAGGGAAATTCACCACTTCCCAAGTGCAGAAATGGTTTCAGTGGGGTGGTAAAACAGTGAGTTTCATAGCATATGTAGGTGGTGTTCCTTCTGCTCCAGTGGAAAACCCAGTGGAGAATGTTTTTAGCACAGCTGCCACAGTTATGGAGGGAAGCAGTGGATAATTGGACCCAACACTACACTCCCAGGAGTGAGCACAAAGCCTCTGCAGTTCAAGGAGATACTCAAGCTGAAGAACAAAAGGATCTGAGGATGTAAAGATAGACGAGAAAAACTTGGAACTGGATGACTTAGAGATGACCAAGTGTTCACAGTTGCTCATTTCTTACCGTCTACTTTGTCCTAGTGGAACTTTAGACAGGCTTCCCTTTTGTACAGGCCCCTGAACTAGGCCTATCCCAAGCCTGAACCAGGCACAAAAAAAGTGGAATATTCCCTCTTATCAGCTTCTCCTGGGAATCACCCAAACACACAGTGAGAACCTTTTCTTGTCAAACCGCACTGGCCATTCTCTCTTACATGCTCAGCTTCTCCTCCAAATATTCTGCTATTTCTCCCCCTCTCCTTTACCTTCTGAAATAACTTTTTTTTTCTGTTTAGTTTGGAGACACTTGCAGACGTGATCATAGATTTATTGCTGTTGCAATAGTCTCTTTCTCCCCCTGCAATAACCTCTTTGAATAACAGTATATCCTGATTAATGTCATGACTTGATTTTTTTGGACAGAGCCCATAGAAGTAGTAATAATAATAAAAACAGTTAATAGTTCTGTAGAGCTTACTCTGTGATAGGTACTGTCCTGTGTCCAGCCTTACATGGATGGTCTCATTTAATGCTTTAGACACCTTATGAGGTAGATATGATGATTATGCACATTTTACGTATGAGAAGACAGGATCCCATAGGTTACTTGCTCAATGTGACACAGCTGATCAGTGACTGAAACAGAACAGAGACATGAGAAGTCTGACTTTATAGCTAGTCTCTTAGCCATTACACTCCTTTCCCTCCAGAAAAGAAGAGCTACATAGGAAGTCTTAAAAAAAAAAACAACTTACTGATCTGCCTCTGATCTGCATACAAGTACCAATTTTGGAGGACACAGGTTTTAGTTTTTAAGGAAGGGAGAATAGTTTATCTGCTTTCCAGAAAGAAAACATAATTAAATGAAAAGTTTTGCTTTTCTCCGTTGTTGGTTCATGGGCTCTGGATAAAAGTCACTGCTCATTTATTCTTATCTCTTTTACTTATGTTTCCTGATATGTGTTGATAAAAGAAATAAGAGGTTCCTTTTGGTGATTTCCTCCATGTTTTATGCAAATAATTTAGCACTTGTTTCTCCTGGGTGGGAAACTCTCTGTCTTTCAACTGGTTGGGCAAGTCTAGTTGACCCCAGTCTGTAGTTCTTGGTTTTTAATTGTTAAGGAAAGAGATAGGACATAGGAAGTCCCATCATCACAGTCCTGGGGTTTTAAACTGCAGTCTGCAATCTGGATACCATTAATTAGGTAGCTATTTTTCTTCCTATGTGGCTCCATGTCAAATTTTCAATTGCTTCAGAATACCAAGGGGAGAAGGGTGGTGATTGATACCTTAAAAAAAAATTTTTGCAATTTCCTGTTTCTTAACCCGTTTGAATGTTTTCCACAAAGTAAACTTCTCATTTACACTTCTAACAGAGTTCCTTTTCAGTGCATTGGAATTTCAGGAGGTTTCCAGAGGCAATGTGGCATTTAGTATTTCTAAGTTTTGAAGAGATAAAAATGGTGCTTACGGTAGAAGCTTTTAGTAGACTCTCTTAGAACTGGATGACTTAAGGAGGAAGCAGATGATGCAAGGTGGGAAATGTATAAAGTACATGTTTTCTTAGCATATTTGCATTATTTTCATGTATGCATCTACATTTCAGTAGAGAACCTTTGTAAAACTCCATTACTGTATTATCAAATTGAAATCTTGATAACTAATGGCACATTCTATGTATATTGAATACAACCAGAAGCTGGTGTCTTGCTCATCATGTCTGATGATAATTATTGTGTTGCTTTTGTGTAATCTGGAGAAAAAATACTTTATTTTCGCTACTATTTGCAATTTATGATAGTCAATAATTAATTGTACAGTAGGTATAAATATATGTAAGTAAATTCTTTGTCTTATATGTAGACTTTTTCGAAATAAAAATAGGCATAGTGAAGTTGATTTAAGATTATGCCAGTTGATGAGGCAAGGTTTAAAGTTTCTAAACCTCTTTGTTAGAATATGGTTTTGAGGTTGAAGAACTTTTCTGGTACTAACAACCTATTATTTCAGTATATTTTGACCTACTAGTTATAGTATCTTGATTCAAGCATAGTTTAATCTCTCCGTATTTTTTTTTTTTCATCTACTAACTGGAGATTATGATACCTACTTCCAGAAGGCATTAATTGTTTGCTTACCCAGCATCTATTTCCTCCTTCTGATGTTATCAGATTTCCTTTGAGGGCCTTTCCTCTGTACTCAGATATGCTATTTGAATAAGATGAACTCTAGAAGGCGCATGATTGTGTTTGTGCCAATGAGACCTGAAGAGATAATGTCTGTGGCATCAGGAAAGATGTTTCTCTATCTTTCATTGGAAGTTGTAGAAAGAGATGTTTGCTAGTTTTTCAGATACTGTGGGTGAAGATGAGTTGCCTAGGCATAAAGTCTAGGAAGGCCACAATGATATTTGTTAAGCTGAGTAGAACCAGTGTGTTAATGAAAACCACACATGAAAAAGTATAGAAGGGAGAGAAACATAGAAATTATACTTGAAAGCCTGAGCTTGTCTGAAGTCATACCTTTCTTTGGACTTTTAATTTACATGAACAAATTATTTCTCTTATTATTTGCTTATTTAAAGACACTTAACATTTAAGTTGTTGTTGCTTTATGGAGCCAGATAGGGATATTTTGAGGATTAAAGAAAAATCTGTAAAACCTAAGATAGCCTCGTTAAATACGGGAGCTATAACTCTTAATGTGGTAGAATCTTTCTATAATTATAGTGTCAAGGGAAAGGAATAAGACAAGGGTTATAGGCTCATTAATATGCGAGGTGTTTATAGAATGTAGTTTGGGGAACATGTCCTTTAAAAGAGTTTGTTTGAGCCTACTCATAAAAATGAGCTAGGAGGTTTGACCTCATGTTACCATTAAGTTAGAGACCACATTCTAGAAAATATGTTTAATAAAAATATATGTAACTGAGAAGTGATGAAAGCCAATAGTAGTTTATGCCTTAGCATACATTTAAGTGTGAGGAAGAAGTTTCAACAAATTAAACAGGTGAGGGGGAAAAAACCCTATTATTAATTAAAATTGACAGAAGCCTGCATCAAATTCCCGAATACTTTTCTGTCACCATAATATTTAATTTACTAGCCCTTTTAACACAAAGTGTTATCAGCATTTTCAGGCTATCACCTACATTGAAAACCAACACTTTAATTCAACTATTACACTCTCATAACTCAGGTCTATTAGTTAATCCCTGACTTTATTTTTATATAGTTAACAAGGAGCAGATGTACAAGTCAAGGGATGGTTTTCTTTATGACACAGGATTTCTAAGTAGTCTTAACCTTTAAGAAATCTATATGTAAATTATAAATCGTTCTATTATAAAGACACATGCACCCGTATGTTCATTGTGGCACTGTTTACAATAGCAAAGACCTGGAATAACCCAAACGCCCATCGATGATAGACTGGACAAGGAAAATGTGGCACATATACACCATGAAATACTATGCAGCCATAAAAACAATGAGTTCTTGTCCATTGTAGGGACATGGATGAATCTGGAAACCATCATTCTCAGCAAACTGACACAAGAACAGAAAATCAAACACCACATGTTCTCACTCATAGGTGGGTGTTTAACAATGAGAACACATGGACACAGGGAGGGGAAAATCACACACTGGGGTCTGTTGCAGGGGACTAGGGGAGGGACAGCAGAGGGTAGGGAGGTTGGGGAAGGATAACATGGGGAGAAATGCCAGATATAGGTGATGGGGGGATGGAGGCAGTAAACCACCTTGCCTTGTATGTAACTATGCAACAATCCTGCATGATCTGCACATGTACCCCAGAACCTAAAGTACTATATATATATATATATATATATACACATATAGATTTATATATAAAAATCTATATCTATTAGGGTTTGCATAATTTCTGGACATTCAAATAATTAGTTGGTTTAATTAAGTCACTGGGAAAGGTGGGACAAATTGTTGGCTTTTCATCAATTGGTTCAAGCAAATAGCTAATGAAAGTTTAAAAATATATATGAGGAGAGAGATCCAAGATGGCCGATTAACAACAACTCAGGATTGTAGCTCCCAGTGAAAGCGCAGACAGCGAGTGGACGCCGCACTTTCAGACGAATTTTTGTTGCCCACAGACTGGGAGATTCCCAGCGAAGGAGCCACATGGGTCGCCAGTGCGACTTTTTTGGCCGGCGCAGCTATTTTGCCGGCACCCCGGCGCAGCGCTTCTTGGGGTGCCCTTTGAGTCGGGCTTGGCTGGTCCCATCCCCACAAGGAGAACAGCAATTGGAAGCGCTGAGGACTGAGAGTTTCACAGTAAGCACAGCTGAACCGGGAAGGTCCAGCTCTATGGGGAACGGGCGTCCGCCAAACGAAAACTAAGAGACAGAAAAAACTTCATAGCTGGGCAGAGAGATCCAAGATGGCCGACTAACAACAGCTCAAGATTGTAGCTCCCAGTGAAAGCGCAGAGAGCGAGTGGATGCCGCAATTTCAGACGAATTTCTGTTGCCCACAAACTGGGAGATTCCTGGCGGAGGAGCCACATGGGTCGCCAGCGCAACTCTTTTGGCTGGCATGGCTGTTTTGCTGG
>CAUYLG010011189.1:0-15042 GCA_963573385.1 Cacajao melanocephalus | reverse complement strand
ACAACCAGTACCAGCCACTCCAAAAACATACCAAATGGTAGAGACCATCAATATAATGAAAAAACTGCATCAACTAATGGGCAAAACATCCAGCTAGCATCAAAATGGCAGGATCAAATTCACACATAACAATATTAACCTTAAATGTAAATGGGCTAAATGCCCCAATCAAAAGACACAGACTGGCAAATTGGATAAAAAGTCAAGACCCACCAGTGTGCTGTATTCAGGAAACCTATCTCACATGGAAGGACACACATAGGCTAAAAATAAAGGTATGGAGGAAGATTTATCAAGCAAATGGAGAGTGAAAAAAAAAACAAAACAGGAGTTGCAATCCTAGTCTCTGATAAAATGAACTTTAAACCAACAAAGATCAAAAGAGACAAAGAAGGGCATTACATAATGGTAAAACGATCACTGCATCAAGAAGAGCTAATGATCCTAAATATGTATGCACCCAATACAGGAGCACCCAGATACATAAAGCAAGCTCTTAATGACCTACAAAGAGACTTAGACTCAAACACAATAATAGTTGAAGACTTTAGCACTCCACTGTCAATATTAGACAGATCAACGAGACAGAAAATTAAGGATATCCAGGACTTGAACTCGGATCTGGACCAAGCAGACCTAACAGACATCTACAGATATCTCTACCCCAAATCCACAGAATACACATTCTTCTCAGCACCACATTGCACCTACTCTAAAATTGACCACATAATTGGAAGTAAATCACTTCTCAGCAAATGCAAAAGAACAGAAATCATAACAAACAGTCTCTCAGACTACAGGGCAATCAAATTAGAACTCAGAATTAAGAAATTAACTCAGAACCACACAACTTCATGGAAACTGAACAACCTGCTCCTGAATGTTGACTGGATAAATAATGGAATGAAGGCAGAAATAAAGATGTTCTTTGAAACCAACAAGAACAAAGACACAACGTACCAGAATCTCTGGGACACATTTAAAGCAGTGTCTAGAGGGAAATTTATAGCAATAAATGCCCACCAGAGAAGCAAGGAAAGATCTAAAATCGACACCCTATCGTCAAAATTGAGAGAGCTAGTGGAGCAAGATCAAAAAAACTCAAAACCTAGTAGAAGACAAGAAATAACTAAGATCAGAACAGAACTGAAGGAGATAGAGACACAAAAAACCCTTCAAAAAATCAACCAGTCCAGGAGCTGATTTTTTGAAAAGACCAACAAAATAGGCAGACTGCTAGCCAGATTAATAAAAAAGAAAAGGGAGAAGAATCAAATAGATGCAATAAAAAACGAAAAAGGGGATATCACCACCGATTCCACAGAAATACAAACTACCATCAGAGATTACTACAAACAACTCTATGCACATAAACCAGAAAACCTGGAAGAAATGGATAAATTCCTGGACACTTGCACCCTCCCAAGCCTAGACCAGGAAGAAGTTGAAACCATGAACAAATCAATAACAAGGGCTGAAGTTGAGGCAGCAATTAATAGCCCATCAACCAAAAAAAAACCCAGGTTCAGATGGGTTCACAGCTGAATTCTACCAGACGTACAAAGAGGAGCTGGTACCATTCCTTCTGAAACTATTCCAAACAATACAAAAAGAGGGAATCCTTCCCGAATCACTTTATGAGAGCAACAGCATCCTGATACCAAAACCCGGCAGAGACTCAACAAAAAAAGAAAACTTCAGGCCAATATCCATGATGAACATCGACACAAAAATCATCAATAAAATACTGGCAAACCAACTGCAACAACACATCAAAAAGCTTATCCATCACGATCAAGTAGGCTTCATCCTGGTGATGCAAGGCTGGTTCAACATACGCAAGTCTATAAACGTAATCCACCACATAAACAGAACCAAAGACAAAAACCACATGATTATCTTAATAGATGCAGAGAAGGCCTTCGACAAAATTCAATAGCCCTTTATGCTAAAAACTCTTAATAAACTAGGTATTGAAAGAACATATCTAAAAATAATAAAAGCTATTTACAACAAACCTACAGCCAATATCATACTGAATGGGCAAAAACTGGAAGCATTCCCTTTGAAATCCGGTACTAGACAAGGATGCCCTCTCTCACCACTCCTATTCAATATAGTATTGGAAGTTCTAGCCAGAGCAATTAGGCAAGAAATAAAAATAAAGTGTATTCAATTAGGAAAGGAAGAAGTCAAATTGTCTCTATTTGCAGACGACATGATTGTATATTTAGAAGACCCTATCATCTCAGCCCAAAATCTCCTTAAACTGATAAGCAACTTCAGCAAAGTCTCAGGATACAAAATCAATGTGCAAAAATCATAAGCATTTCTATACACCAATAACAGACTAACAGCCAAATCATGAGAGAACTCCCATTCACAATTGCTACAAAGAGAATAAAATACTAGGAATATAACTAACAAAGGATGTAAAGGACCTCCTCATGGAGAACTACAAACCACTTCTCAAGGAAATAAGAGAGGACACAAACAGATGGAGAAACATTCCTGCTCATGGTTAGGAAGAATCAATATTGTGAAAATGGCCATACTGCCCAAAGTAATTTATAGATTCAACATTATCCCCATCAAGCTACCAATGACCTTCTTCACAGAACTGGAAAAAACCACCTTAAACTTCATATGGAACCAAAAGAGAGCCCACATAGCCAAGACAATCCTAAGCAAAAAGAAGCCAGAGGAATCACACTACCTGATTTCAAACTATACTACAAGGTTACAGTAATCAAAACAGCATGGTACTGGTACCAAAACAGAGATATAGACCAATGGAACAGAACAGAGGCCCTGGAGGCAATGCCACACATCTACAACCATCTGATCTTTAACAAACCTGACAAAACAAGCAATGGGGAAAGGATTCCCTGTTTAATAAATGGTGTTGGGAAAACTGGCTAGCAGTGTGCAGAAAGCAGAAACTAGACCCCTTCCTGACACCTTACGCTAAAATTAACTCCAGATTGATTAAAGACTTAAATATAAGACCTAATACCATAAAAACCCTAGAAGAAAACCTAGGCAAAACCATTCAGGACATAGGCATAGGCAAGGACTTCATGGCTAAAACACCAAAAGCATTGGCAACAAAAGCCAAAATAGACAGATGGGACCTAATTAAACTCCAGAGCTTCTGTACAGCAAAAGAAACCATCATTAGAGTGAACCAGCAACCAACAGAATGGGAAAAAACATTTTGCAATCTACCCATCTGACAAAGGGCTAATATCCAGAATCTACAAAGAACTAAAACAGATTTGCAAGAAAAAAACAAACAAACCTATCCAAAAGTGGGAGAAGGATATGAACAGACACTTTTCAAAAGAAGACATATATGAGGCTAACAAATATATGAAAAAATGCTCGTCATCACTGATTATTAGAGAAATTCAAATCAAAACCACATTGAGATGCCACTTCATGCCAGTTAGAATGGCAATAATTTAAAAATCTGGGGACAACAGATGCTGGAGAGGATGTGGAGAAATAGGAACACTTTTACACTGTTGGTGGGAGTGTAAACTAGTTCAACCATTGTGGAAGACAGTGTGGCACTTCCTCAAGGACCTAGAAATAGAAATTCACTTGACCCAGCAATCCCATTACTGGGTATATACCCTAAGGATTATAAAGCATTCTACTATAAAGACACACGCACACCTATGTTCATAGCGGCACTGTTTACAATAAAGACCTGGAACCAACCCAAATGCCCATCGATGATAGACTGGACAAGGAAAATATGACACATATACACCATGGAATACTATACAGCCATAAAAAATGATGAATTTGTGTCCTTTGTAGGGACATGGATGAATCTAGAAACCATCATTCTCAGCAAACTGACACAAGAACAGAAAATCAAACACCGCATGTTCTCACTCATAGGCAGGTGTTGAACAATGAGAACACAGGGACATAGGGAAGGGAGCATCACACACTGGAGTCTGTTGAGGGGGACAAGGGAGGGACAGCGGGGGGGTGGGGAGGTTGGGGAGGGTTAACATGGGGAGAAATGCCAGATATAGGTGACAGGGGGATGGAGACAGCAAACCACATTGCCATGTGTGTACCTATGCAATAATCCTTCATGATCTGCACATGTACCCCAGAACCTAAAGTAAAAAATGTTTTAAATTAATAAATAAAAAATTTTTAAAAAGAGTAGGCATACCACATTTGGTGATGTAGCTGGCAGTTGTTTTTTCTCTGGGATGGTGTGACAACCAGAAGTTAGTTGAGGCACAGTTCTTTGTTGGGGGGCTTGCAGCAATGGTACTGTAGTAGTGCCCAGAGGTTATCTACTCTGAGGAAATGCTGAGAGTGAGCAAGGAGAGAGCTGCTCAAAGACTGGGCCATGGTAAGAGTCCAAGATCGTTGGTCCCCTCCCCATACTATCCCACAGCCCACTCTCACTCTCAGGTCTGCTCCTCTGAGCTTGAGTTTGTGAGGAGATTTCTTTGGGAGACTTTCATCTACTTATTTTCTAAGTGAGTTTTTCTTTTACATTCCTGAAATTAAAAGCTGATTAATATTCCCTTCAGTCTGGGCATACTTGCACTGTATCTTGCTGAAATTTCATAAAATATAAATGTCCTTCCAATACAAATACAAATTTTCTATTTTTATATGCTCTTGGGCATTTCAATTATGATTTTGAAGAGAAACAAATTAAATGGAAAAAGAATCTCCAAAGGTTCAGTGCTCACTGGTAGATCTTTTATACCATGACTTCCATTCTCTCAGTACTTTCAAGAGTTTTCTTGACAAGTACATTGATATGGAACACACTGAGAACTTGCATGTCTTGAGAGCACTTTCTGTTCTCTCCCCTCCCCCCATTTAAAACTTGTAAGATGAAATACTTATGCTACATGGTTAGGCTAGTTCCAGCTGCCTAAAAAACAGAGCCCAGCAATGCTTAAGTACTAATTCTTCATAGAGACAGTCAACGAAAAGGGACATGAGACAGGAAAGGATGGAAAGCAAATAGAAGGTGGTGCATTACAGAGCCAGCCCAGCTATCACTTGGCAATGCAGAACATCACTGGACAGGCAATAGAGAAATACTGCCGGGCCGGCCACGGTGGCTCATCCCTGTAATCCCAACCCTTTGGAGGCCAAGGTCAGCAGATCACCTAAGGTCGAGAGTTTGAGACCAGCCTGACCAATATGGAGAAACCCCATCTCTACCAAAAATACAAAATTAGCTGGGTGTGGTGGCGCATGCCTGTAATCCCAGCTACTCAGGAGGCTGAGGCAGGAGAATCGCTTGAACCCAGGAAGCAGAGGTTGCAGTGAGCCGATACCTCGCCATTGCACTTCAGCCTAGACAACAAGAGCAAAACTCAGTCTCAAAAAACGGAAGGGAAGGGAAGGGAAAGGAAGGGGAGGGGAGAGGAGGCGAGAGGAGGGGAGGGGAAAGGAGGGCGGAGGAGAGAGAGAGAGAGAGAGATGCCTCGTAACAATCTGTTAGAGGTGGAAAATAGAAAATAGAAAATTCATCTACCTATCTAATAGCCAGCCTTTATGATAGCCGTTAATGATCCCCATATATATATTTATACTTATATAAATATATATTTATGTGTTTTTCTAAACTGTGTTACAAAAATTAGAGGACACAAGCTGGGTGCAGTGGCTTCACGCCTGTAATCCCAGAACTTTGGGAGGGTGAAGCGGGTGTATCACCTGAGGTCAGGAATTTGAGATCAGCCTGGCCAACATGGTGAAACCCCATCTCTACTAATAATACAAAAATTAGTCGGGCATGGTGGCACATGCCTGTGATCCCAGCTACTCGGGAGGCCGAGGCAGGAGAATTGCTTGAACCTGGGAGATGGAGGTTGCAGTGAGCTGAGATCACTCCATTGCACTCCAGCCTGGGCGACAAGAGTGAAACTGCATCACACACACACAAAAAGATAGAGGACACTATATACACTTGTTTCACTTACATACAATACCATATGTATCTACCTCATCCTTTTTAATGGTAGCATAATATTCCATTGTATGGATATATCATAATTTATTTAACCAGCCTCATGTTTAAATTGTTTCCACTGCTTCACTATTCTAAATAATGATGCAGTGAATACCCTTTTATATGTCTTTGTGCAAATGTGTGAGTTTATCTATTAGATAAATTCCCAGAAGGAAAACTGCTGGATCAAAGGCTATGCACATATCACATAGTACCCCTAAATGGCACTCCAAAAGTTTGTTCCAATTTATGTTCCAACCAGCATCACATAACAGTGTCTCTTTCCCATACCTCTCCTAATATATTGTATAATCAAACATTTTTGTCTATCTGAAATGAACACGAAATCATATTTTAACTTAAACTTTCTTACTATGAATAAAGATCAGTTTCAAGATGATGAATAAAGCAGCTTCTTACTCCTTCTCTAGAAAATCACCTCAAAACAAGAAAAATAGAAAACTGCACTTTGAGTGAAACTAGGAAACAGCTATAACTCAGAATCATAGTACATCAAAATGATAAGTAGGTAGAGGAAATAGAAGTGTTCTGGCTCAGAAACAGTACTCAAACTCAGGAGGTTCCAGGGTTCCTTTAGAGATTAGTGTCATTGGACATCCTAACACTGTCCATTCTTCTCCAACATCCTCAGATACTGATGTTTTCACCTCTGAGCCTATCACCTCAGGACCACAAATGCCTGCTCTACGTATAAGCATGACATCCATACTTCTCATTCAAGGGCAGTAAGCAAGGGGAGCATAAGCTGGGGAGCGGTAAGCAAGTTCTCCTATGTCCTGTCTCTTATATCAGAAAGGAACTCCTTCTCAGAAGTCCTCCCAGAAAATTTCCCCATATATTCTTAGTCAGAACTGGGTCCCATGTCCATCCTTAGATGCAAAGAAGTCTAAAAATTGGGAATCTGACAAAGAGGACCAATTGCTTTGACATATATTGTTGATTAATAAATCACCCCCAAATGAGGGGCTTAAAAAACAATTAAAATACTATTATTTCTCATTGTTTGGGGGACTGACTAGGATCAGCTAGGCAGTATTGTTTGGGATCTGGCCACAGTGGTAGTTAGAAAACGCTGATGCTGGATCATCTGAAGACTCACTCATTCACATATCTGTTGCCTGGGTTGAGAAGATAAACAGCCAAGGCTGTAACAACTGGGGTTCCTTGAACATCTCACTCTATTTCTGTGTAGTCTCTCTGCATAATCTTCTGGACTTCCTGTATTGCTACTCAGGGATTCAAGGGCACATGTCCTGAGAAAAAAAAGCTAGACAAAACCCATATTGCCTTTTATGACACAACACTTACACTATCTTCTAACTGTTAAATGAGTCACATAGATCTGTTCAGTGTCAAGAGGAGAGGAAACAGACACCATCTCTTGATGATGAAGTGATAGGTTACAGTAAAAGCATGTCAGACTATAAACATGGTGGACATTTTTGGAAAATATAATATGGCTCAACTGGCTTTTAGCAATCACAATTCATCCTGAGGAATTGGGCATTGCAGTGTATTCAGGGTTCTGCAGTTCTAACTAAAAATTAGGGTTCATCATACATTGTTGGTGAAAATGCAAAATGGTGCAGCTACGATGGAAAACAGTTTGGTGGGTCCTCAAAAAGTTAAACATAGAATTACCACATGACCCAACAATTCTACTCCCATGTATATATCTGAGAAAATGGAAAGCAGAAACAAAACCTTGTACACAAATGTTCACAGCAGCATTATTCATAGTAGCCAAAAACTGGAAATATCAAATGATGAATGGATAAACAAAATGTGGTAAGTCCATATAATTGATTATTCTTCAGCCATAAAAAGAAATAAAGTACTAATAGATTCCACAACATGAATGAGCCTTAAAAACATTGTGCTAAGTGAAAGAAGTCAGGTGCAAAAGGTTACATATTCTATGATTCCATTTATTTGAAATATTAAGTATAGGAAGTTCCACAAAGACAGAAAGCATATTCATGGTTGCCAGTGACTAGGGGAAGGTTAGAATAGTAGTTGCTGCCTGATACGTACAGGGTTTCTCTTTGAGAGTGATGAAAATGTTCTAGGATTAGTGGTGATGGTTGCGCAATGTTGTGAATGTACTAAAACCTACTGAATTATACACTTTAAAATAGTTAAATGGTGAATTTATCACATGTAAATTTTACCTTAATTTTTAAAATATGGGTTCAGTTAGCTAGGAAGAAGTGGGAGAATCAATGATTAGCAGCCAACTTCCTGTTTTATGAGGAAGAGAAACCCTAGCGGCCTAAAAAAAAGTATTTATTTCTCTCTCATTTTTGAAATATATCATTGTGTGGTATAGAATTCTAGGCTGACACTTTTTTCTTTCAGTGCTTTAAAGATGGCATTCCACTGTCTCCTAGCTTACACAGATTTTGCCAGAAGTCTACTGTAATTCTTATCTTTGTTACTCTTTATGTAATGTTTCCTTTTTTCTCAAGCTGCCTTTAGCATCTTTGTCTTCATTTCTCAGCAGTTCAAATAATATGTCTAGGTCTGTCTTTAAATGTTTACCCTGGTCAGTATTCTCTGAGCTTCTTGGATTTTTAGCTTGTATCTATCATTAATGTTAAAAATTTTAGCCAGGCATGGTGGCTTATGCCTGTAATCCCAACACTTTGGGAGGCCAAGGTGGAAGGATCACTTGAGCCCAGGAATTCAAGACCAGCCTGGGCAATATAGGGAGACCCCTATATCTACAAAAAACAAAAAATTAACCAGGTGAGATGGTGCATGCCTATAGTCCTAGCTACTCAGGATGCTGAGGTGGGAGGGTCTCTTGAGGCTGAGAGGTCAAGGCTGCAGTGAGCCATCATTGTGCTACTACACTCCAGTCTGGGTGACAGTGAGACCCTGTCTCAAAAAAAAGTTGTTTTTCTTTTTTTTTTTTTTTTAATCCATGGCCATTATTTCTTCAAATATTTCATCTGTTCTATTGTCTTTCTATTCTCCTGGGATGTCAATTGCAAATATGTGTGATTGTTTAATATTGTGCCACAGCTCTTGGATGCTCTGTTCTGGCATTGTTTTGCTTTTTTCACTTTTTTCTTTTGGTTTCATGTTGGATAATTTCTATGGAACTATCTTCAGATTCACTTATTTTTCCTCCACTGTGGAGGAAAAAAAACGACTAGTGGTAAGCCTGACAAAAGCCACCTTTATCTGTGTAACTATGTTTCCTGTTTCCAGAATTGCCATTTTATTCTTTCTTAGAGTTGCCGTCTCTCTGAAAAAAATGCCCCTCTGATCAGGAAGCTGTCTACCATTTCCACTAGGTCCTTTAACATACTAAACATAGTTCCTTTAGTTTCTCTGTCTGATAATTTCAATACATGTATCATATCTAAGTCTGGTTATGTTCATTGCTTTGTCTCTTTATAGTGTGGTGATTTTTTCTTGCTTCCTCATATACCTCGTAAGAATATTTTGTTGAAAGCTGGACATCTATGGTAAGGGAGCAAAGACTGAGTTAAATCATTTTTATGCTTGAAAATTACCATCCCTTTCCTTCTGCTAGGACTTTAGTATGGGAGATTGATTCAGTCTAGTCAGAAGCTCAGCTGTTTTGGGTTTTGTTCTTGCTATGTTACTGTCAGTGCATAACAGACTCCAGGCTTCTCTAATATTAGTTTGTGTTTATTGTTGAGGCTGGCTTGCCAGAGGTTTGCTCAATGTCTTCCTCCATGCTCTTGATGCTATTTCAGTAGTAGACTGCAGTCAGTACTTGCTGCTTATTAGCCTGGTTGGTCGGGGTGGTGAGATTCTCTGTTTTACTGATTCAGCTTCAGTTTTAGGCAGGCATTGTGCCTCTGAGTCTCAAGGAAGGACCTTCTCCCTGATCCTATGCCACTTCCAGCTGAAATACCTCTATTGGTCTAGGGCCTACAAAGGTAGAGAATTTTTTTCTTTTCCCTTTTTCCAGATGCAATGGGTCTTCACCTATATGTGATTTACAGCCTAACGATAGGACTTACTGCCCTTCATCCAGCAGCTTAAGGCTTTTGTTTCCATAGAGAAGAGAATGGAGAAGCATCTGGGAAGGACTTGGTGCTTTTCCCTTCAGCAACTGCTCTTCCTTTTCCCCAGGCTTATACCACAAGGAATAGTTCTTTCAGAACTCTCACACTTCCCCCAGTCTTTCTTGTGAATACACAGTAAGGTTCACGGAAAGGACCCTGCAAGTGAGTGTGAATTCTCCCCGTACTTGTAAGTCCAGGGTTTCTGTATTCTCGTGCTGGGCTACAGTTGGCCTTTAGCAATTCATTAAAACTTTTATCTGGATTCTTATAAGCTTGACGGGAGGGGAGCGGGGAAGTCGGCTCCACATAAGCCAGTGCACCTGTGCCACATCTCCTTTGCGATGTCTTTCCTTAGATTAAGGTTAATTGAGTTGACCTAGAACTTCAGCTTGCTGACAAATTCAAGAAAAGTTGTGAATTTGCAGAGTGTCTTGTGATTTCTTTTCTTCTTGTATGTGTGATTTCTTTTGTCGTAAGAGTGAAAGTAATGCTACTTCCAACTTTCCTTTGTCCTAAGAGGAATCCAGGAACCCTGAGAAACCCCATTTTGTAGTTGAATCTCTTAGATGTACCCGAATGCAATTCTTAACTAATACAGGTTCTAATTTCATTCATTTATCAAAAGTAATGAAACCATGAGTACCTGAAGAATTAGAAGTTTTTTAAACTTCAGGTAGGGAAAAACCTTTCTAAGTGTAACTTAAAACACAGAAGCCACGACCGGGCACACTAGTACATGCCTGTAATCGCAGCACTTTGGAGGGCCGAGGCAGGAGGATTTCTTGAGACCAAGGGTTCAGGACCATCCTAGGCAACACAGGGAGACCCCATCTCTACAAAAAAAGAAAAAATTAAAAATTAGCCAGGTATGGTGACATGTGCCTGTGGTCCCAGCTACTAGGGAGGCTGAGATGGGAAGATCACTTGAGCCCAGGAGATCGAGGTTGCAGTAAGCCATAATGGCATCACTGCAATCCAGCCTGGCAACACAGTGAGACTCCAGAAAAACACACACACACACACACACACACACACACACGAAAACCACAGAAGCCATAAAATAAAAGACTAATAAATTCAACTACATAAAATGCAAAAATTTATGCGTGGCAAAAACTCATCATAAATATCAAATGACAAACTGAGAAAAAATATTTCTGATGTATATGTACAGAATTAATTTCTTAATATTAAAAAACACTTATAAATCAACAAATGATTTTTTGCCCGATAATCTGTGAGCTAAGGATAGGAAGAGATATTTCACAGAAAAGAAACAAAAAGGTGATTATCATACCTTCAAACAAATTTATAAATATATAAAATACAATTTTTCACTTCTAATATCAACAAAGATAAAAAATTTGATAATATTGAATCAACAAGCATAGGAAGAGAGGCCCCTTACAGAGTTTTGGTGAGAGTGCAAATTCACACAATTGGTAGGCAATTATGCAATATCAACATTTAAAATACACACACCCTTTTGACCTATTAATTCAACTCTTAGGAACTTCTCCTAGTTATATGCTCATACCAGTTTACAAGAACTTACATGCATGAGGTTCATGTCAGCGTTATTTGGTAGAACAAAAAAACTTTAAAGAAATATCCATGGACATAGGATTGAAAATACATCATGTTACAGTTTTGCCAAAGAAGACTGTACAAACATTAAAGAAAATTATATGCAGAAGAGATGTTCATAATAATTATTAAGTAAAATAAGAAAAGGGAAAACAGTATCAAGTATGTTTCCATTTATGAAGAAAATATATCAATTTATTTATGCTTCCCATGCTAAATTAATTCTGAAAGATACGTGAATATTGGAAATTGGTCTGGGGCCAAAGATTTCTTGAGCAATACCCCACAAGCACAGACAGCCAAAGCAAAAGTGGACAAACGGGATCACATCAAGTTAAAAAGCTTCTGCACAGCCAAGGAAACAATCAACAAAGTGAAGAGACAACCCCAAAATGGGAGAAAATACATTTGCAAACTATTCATCTGACAAGGGATTAATAACCAGAACATATAAGTAGCTCAAACAACTCATTAGGCAAAAAAAATCTAATAATCCTATTGAAAAATGGGCAAAAGATCTGAATAGACATTTCTGAAAAGAAGACATACAAATTGCAAACAGGTGCTCAACGTCAATGATCAGAGAAATGCAAATCAAAACTACACTGAGATATCACCTCACTCCAGCTAAAATGATTTTTATTCAAAAGACAGGCAATAATGAATTCTGGCAAGGATGTGGAGAAAAGAGAACCCTTGTACACTGTCAGTGGGAATGTAAATTAATACAGCTACTATGGAGAACAGTATGGAGGTTCCCAAAAGAACTAAAAATAGGCTCACACCTGTAATCTCAACATTTTAGGAGGCTGAGGTGGGAGGGTGACCTGACCCTAGGAGTTCAACACCAACCTGGGCAACAAAGTGGGACCTTGTCGCTACATAAATAAATAAATAAATAAATAAATAAAAATTAAAAAAATTAGCTGAGTATGGTGGTGCATGTCTGTGGTCCCAACTACCTGGGAAGCTGAGGCAGGAGGATCACTTGAGTCCAGGAGGCTGAGACTTGCAGTGAGCTATGATCACACTACTGCACTCCAGCCTGGGTAACAAAGCAAAAACCTGTCTCAAAAAAAATCACTAAAAATATAACTACTATATGATCCAGCAATACCACTGCTAGGCATATAACTGAAAGAAAGGAAATCAGTATATTGAAGAGATGTCTGCACTCCTATGTTTACACAATAGCCAAGATTTGGAAGCAAACTAAATGTCCATCAACAGACGAATGTATAAAGAAAATGTGGAAAATATACACAATGGAGTGCTATTCAGCCGTAAAAAAGAATGAAATCCTGATATTTCCAACAACATCGATGGAACTGAAGAAAATTACATTAAGTGAAATAAGCCAGGCATAGCAAAATAATTTTGCATGTTCTCACTCATTTGTGGGAGCTAAAAATTAAAACAATTAAACTCATGGAGATAGAGAATAGAATGATGGTTACCAGAGGCTGAGAAGGGTAGTGAGGGGTGGGGATTGGGTGGGAGAAGAGTGGATGGTTAATGTATACAAAAATATAGTTACAGGCCAGGCACGGTGGCTCACACCTGTAATCCCAGCACTTTGGGAGGCTGAGGTGGGCAGATCACTAGGTCAGGAGTTCAAGAGCAGCCTGACCAACTTGGTGAAAGCCCATCTCTATTAAAAATACAAAAATTAGCCAGGCATGGTGCCGCACGCCTGTAATCCCAGCTACTCAGGATGCAGTGAGCCAAGATTGCGCCATTGCACTCCAGCCTGGGTGATAGAGCAAGACTCTGTCTAAAAAAAAAAAAATATATATATATATATATATATATATATATATAGTTAGATAGAATAAATAAGACCTAGTATTTAATAGCACAACAGGGTGGTTACAGTCAACAATAATTTATTGTACATTTTCAAAAAACTAGAAGTATAACTGAAATGTTTGTAACACAAAGAAATGATAAATGCTTGAGGTGAGGGATACCCCATTTACCCTGATGTGATTATTATGCATTGTATGCCTGTATCAAAATATCTCATATACCCCATAAAAATATACACCTACTATGTAACCATACAAAGTAAAAATAAAATAAAACATTTTTTTAAAAGAGAGATAGATGAGTAAGAAAAATAAGCGGAGACAAGGGTGCGAAAGATAGAGCTATATACCTCTTCTGCCTTTTAAATTTGGTTTACTTTTTAAAAAAATAGTCTTAGGGATTGAAATAAAATAGATACAAAGGCCCTCCCTCCATCAAGAGGGCGCTATCCCTAATACTCCAATCTTTCCAACAATTGCCCTCCAGTCTACTCTTCTGCTAGAGATAGATTGCACTTCTTATTGCCGAATGAACTCCATGGCCCATTCCCTAGTTTCTGCATGAGCTGGTAGGTTTTTCTCCCACCAGGAACAGTCCTTTTACCCATGGCCTGCACTTTTCAACTTAACTTCAACTACCCAAGAGGCCTCTCTGACAACCACGATCCTCACTATGATTTCTCTTTTCTGAAACGGAATGTTTGTGGCCAGAGCCTTGCAAATGAGTATGTGAGTCTATTTGTACCGATTTTTGGCTCTTGCTTTGTATGAATTAGTCTTGTCTTTGAAACTACATTTTTAAGCATCTTGAGAGCAGAAAGCCAATGTGGCTTAAATGTCTTTGTACCCTCAACACTCCCCAGCTTAGGGTCAAGCACATATTGGGTGCTTACCACATCTGCTGGGTGGACTGGATACTGAGGAAGGACCAAATAGCCTCTTCAGAGATTTTGAGCCCAAGGGTTTCTTGGCTTGAGACCACCATTACCAGAGCAAGACTCTCCCAAGGAAATACAGAAATACTGAGGTATTGGAGGCATATCACAATATCTACAGAAGCTAAGCAGGTAAATCAATAGTCTGGCTATAGAAGTAATGGGTCCTGAAGCTGAATTGGAAAACACATGTCATTTCCTGCCCAAAAATTTACAAAATCCAGATTTGAGAAAATAAACAAACAAAATCTCCTCAGGCAAACAGCATACATCCAACCATGAACAGCAACTAGTCACTTGTGACCCACAGTCAGAAGTGGCCACTAACCCATCTCTGCAGGCCTTCATCTCCCTGAGCATTAATGTACCTCCATGGAAGGCAGCATTTACAGTCTCTCCCTACCCATCTGCAAGACTGGACTGATATAGCCACCTTGGCCTTTCCCTACTACCTTACCACATCAGCCATGGTCTCCTTCCTGCACCTCTGTTATCAGTCACCCGTTGCCTGAAACATCACAGCTCTTCATTTCCAAGCCATAACCAGACTCCACCCTCCCTAAATTCATGTGTGCTTCTCAGGTAGACTTCCAAAACAAGTGGGAGAGTTAGTGGAGGTTCCTCTGGCCTAACCA
>CAUYLG010011188.1:0-126894 GCA_963573385.1 Cacajao melanocephalus | reverse complement strand
CACCAAGCAGCACTAGACTGGGCACATGGCATTCAGATACAATAAATCCTTTCAAACTGAATGCATGGCAAGTAACATAAAGGTCTAACTTGGAGACAGATGTGGAAAATGCAATGCAAAATGCTTAAATACCATTGCATGTAGTACTTCATACTTCACCACTTAAACCTCCATGTTAAGAAACCACAAAGAAAATTAAAAGGGTCATGTTCATGCAACTAAATAAGACATACACAGAGGGGTATGGGGGAGGTAAAAATAAAAAAAAATAAAAAAAAAAGAAATACTGAAAACAAATACTGCTTTTCCCAGTGGAGGTAAATATAGAACTAGTAAGTCTTAGAAGCTATCAAAAGCCACATCAGAACCACATCAGAGCGGTATCAGCATATCTGTAACAATATGACTACTAAATGGCATATTAAGTAAATAGGGAAATAATAAGCCTTACGAGCTCTTAAAAGCCATATCAAGAGCAGCACAATAAAGCAAATACCAGGAACCCAGAAGAAAAAAAATAGAAGTCACTAAGTCATTGCCAAAATAGCCCTATCTTTGGACTTTTGAGTTAATGAGCTAATGTATTTCATTTGTGGCTTAAATCCACTAGAGTCATCTTTTTCTTTTTTTGGCTTTTTAATTTTTTTATTACTTGTAACAAAAGTAAAGTAATGCAAAGGAAAATATACCAGAATGTACAAGATGTCAATAAGACTTAAAAACTGGTTTCAAAATTTATAGCTAAATCTATAAAGTAATTCTGCTGTTGGATAACATAAGTTCCTATTAATCGAGCATCTTTTATTTGTCCTATGTGGATATTTCTCATAAGCCCTTATTTTAAAACTTGTAAATGTTTTTAAATTCATTTCAATTACCTGGTCTACATCAGCCCCAAACTTAATGGGTCAAGGCTGTAATTCCTGAATTGGTGGAGCAAACACAAGGGCTTGTTTTAGAAAGTAGTATGCCTTAACAAGAAACGATTTTTTGTTGGCCAGGCACAGTGGCTCACACCTGTCATCCCAGCACTTTGGGAGGCCAAGGCAGGTAGATCCCTTGAACTCAGGAGTCAAGAACAGCCTGGGCAACATGACGAAATCCTGTCTCTACAAAAAATTTAAAAATCAGCCAGGTAAGGTGTCTCGCGCCTGTAGTCCCAGCTACTTGGGAGACTAAAGTAGAAGGATCGCTTAAGCCCAGGAGGTCAAGGTTGAGGGAGCCAAGATCGCACACCACTGCCCGCCAGCCTGGCAACACAATGAGACTCTGCCTCAAAAAAGAAAAGAAAATTTATTTTTGCTTAATGATTCCCTGCTACTTGGCAAAAATAAACAAACTAGAAATGTGATCGGATAAAAGGGTCAAAGGCCTTGTGACCACAGGCAAATTTTATATATCTGTATGGTCATGTATATTCTCCAATGAGCCTACGCTACTTTTATGATCTGAAAAATATTGTTCTTTATTTTTAAATAGACCCACACATTCAGCAAAACCTTGTGATTCAACATTTTACAATATATAAAATAGCCCTACCTTCCCCGTACAATATCATTCCCCATGTGAAACAAAGTTAGCTGCTTCTTCCTGAATAGTGTGAAACACATAGAACCCACTGAAATAATGATCAGATATTTCAGCAGTTTAATGTGGCACATTATAGTATATTCACACTGCTTGGGGTTTGCTGAGCTTACTGGATGTGTAAGTCAATGTATTCTTAATCAAAAACGTAAATGGAAAATTTTCAACAATTATTTCTTAAATACTTTCATGCCCCGTTTTCATGCTCTTCACCTCTGTAATTGCAATTATATATATGCTAGACTATAAGGTGTTGTACCTTAGGTCCCTGAATCTCTCTTCTTTTTTGTTTTTTTTCTTTTCTTTTCTTTCTTTCTTTTTTTTTTTTTTTTTTTTGAGATTGAGTTTTGGTCTTGTTGCCCAGGCTGGAGTGCAATGGCATGATCTCAGCTCACCACAACCTCCGCTTCCCGCGTTCAAGGGATTCTCCTGCCTCAGCCTCCCCAGTAGCAGGTATTACAGGCATGCACCACCATGCCCGGCTAATTCTGTAATTTTAGTAGAGACAGGGTTTTGCCATGTTGGTCAGGCTGGTCTCGAACTCCTGACCTCAGGTGATCTGCCCGCCTGGGCCTCCCAAAGTGCTGGGATTACAGGCGTGAGTCATTTTTCTTTAATTTTTTTCTAAATTAATCAGATTGAATAAATTTCATTGATATGCATCAAGTTGATTTGATATTTCTTAACAGCATATTGGAGATAGTAAAACCAATACATTCGTAATTACAGTTATTGTTCTTTTCGGTTCTTGAATTTTCACTTAGCTTTTCATACACAGTAAAATTTATTTTAAAAAAAAACCCATCATTGAATTATTTTGGAATTACTTGGAATAATGTTCTTTTTAAAATACACTATAGGATTGGATTTACTCGTATTTTATTTACAACTTTTACACCATGTTTGCGAACAATGTTTCTGTTTTTGCTTTTAAGCACAAAAGACAGCTTACTGGCTCATTTAACTGAAAAATCCAGTCATAACTCCATCTATATTTATAAACGAGTGATTTTAAAAGTTTTTTTTAACTGACATATTCATGAGGTACACAGTGACGTTTCAATACATGTAACATATCATAATCAGGTCAGGGTAATTAGCATATCCATCATCTCAAATATCTATCATTTTTTCATATTACAAACATCCAATACCCTTCTTCTGGCTATTTGAAACTATAAATAATTGATAACTATAGTCATCCTACAGTGATAAAGAACAAGGGTCCCCAACCCCTCAACTGTGGAACCCACCCAGGTACCAGTCCATGGACTGTTAGGAACCAGACCACACAGCAGGTGAGTAGCAGGTGAGCCAGTGAAGCTTCATCTGTATTTACAGCCAGTCCCCATTGCTCACATTACTGCCTGAGCTCTACCTCCTGTCCAAGCAGCAGCAGCATTCGATTCTGACAGAAGCACAAGCCCTGTTGTGAACTGCACATGCAAGGGATCTAGGCTGCATGTTCTTTAAGAGAATCTAATGCCTGATGATCTGTCATTGTCTCCTATCATCCCCAGATGGGACTGTCTAGTTGGAGGAAAACAAGCCCAGGGCTCCCACTGATTCTACACTATGATGAGTAGATAATTATTTCATTATATATTACAATGTAATAATCATAGAAATAAAGCACACAATAAATGTATTTAAATCATTCCCCCACCCCCCAGTCCATGGAAAAATTGTCTTCCAAAAAACCAGTCCCTGGTGCTAAAAAGGCTGGGACCACTGGTGTGGAACACTAGTAGTTTCCATTTCTCTGCCAAGATTTCTAACCTGTTTACTCATTAAGACCACGATCTGTGAGTCCTCTTATTAGTAAGCATACATGAGCCTTTGTCAGCTAAACTCAACAACTAGGCCATCTCAAGGTCTGCTGCTATATTATTTTCTTTTTACTATTGGTCACATTTCCCCCCTTTTTTTGCATGTGTAGTAATTTATTATATACTATGTTATATGATAAATATATAACACAATATATAATATAAATAAATGTATACGTTGTATTATATAATCACACAATGCAGAGAACCTGGATTCTGCTATGATCTTCTGAAGAATGATAATCTTTGTCCTCAGGCAGTATAATTACTGGATGCACAAACTAAATTTATTTATGTTTTGTTAGGAGGAATTTGAGAAAATCGCACTGCACTCCAGCCTGGGCGACAGGACAAGATTCCATCCGAAATAAATAAATAAATAAATAAATAAAAATAAAGGTCTGCCATGAATATATAAAATATATGTAGGTACTAACCTATTTTATCATTAATTGCCATAAAATATATATAAATCTATTATGAAAAGCTAAAATGTATCAAAACTTACCAACTTAGAAAGCACATGGTACCGTTTGCAGTCAAGAGAAGTGCAAACAAATGTAAAGATGCAGTGTTAAATCATAACTGCATAAAATTAATTATAATACCTACTGTACAACTGTAATAATTTTGTAGCCACCTTATATTGCTATCGTGGGTGAGCTCAAGTATTGGGAGAATCTACTCTGTGATGCTAATCATCTCTGAGTGAGCGGTTCATCTTTCCAGTAAATTGTATCTCACGGTAAAAAGTGATCTCTCACAGTTCTCACGTATTTTTCATCATATTGAGTGCAATGCTATAAACTTTGAATAACATCATGGGTCCCATACGAAGTGGCACTAGTGATGCTGCAAGTGTACCCAAGAGGCTGAGAAAAGTTACAAGAAAAAGTTGATTTGTTTCATATGTACCACAGATTAAGGTCTGCAGCTGAGGTTGCCCACCTTTTCAAGATAAATGGATACAGCATAAGGATGACTGTTGAAAACAATAAAAAAAGGAAGTTCACGAAGCTGTCGCTACAGCTATACCAACAGTTATGAAAACCTTGCACTTTTTCAAATTACCCTTTTCTGTCAGATAGAAAATGCAGCTTTTATGTGGGTGCAGGATTGCTATAAGAAAAGCATCCCTATAGATTCTAATATAATGCAAGATAAAGTTGTCATTGTATGACAATTTAAAGCAAAAGGAAGGTGAATGATCTAAAGGTGGAGTATTTAATGCCAGCAAAGGATGGTTTGGTAATTTTAGAAAGAGGCTTGGCTTAAAAAGGTCAAGATAACAAGAGAAGCAGTTTCTGCCAACCAAGTAGCAGCAGACAAGTTCCTAGACACATTAAGAAAATCAATGAGGAGAAAGCATATCTCTTATGAACAGGTTTTTAATGCTGACAAAAGTGCTCTGTTCTGGGGGAAAATGCCACAGAGAACATGCATGAGTAAGGAAGAGAAGTGAGCACCAAGATTTAAGGACGGAAGCAGCAGACCAACTACACTGTTTGTGCAAATGCAGTCGGGTTCATGATAAGGATTGCCCTTATCTATAAATCTGCTCCCCAAGCCATGAAGAAGATAAACACCAGCTGCTAAGCTTTTGGTTGTACAATGAGAAGCCCTTTTGCCACACTGCCTAAGAAGAGAACAGCTTTCTGGACTGGTTCCATGGATTCTTTGTTCCTGAAGTGAAGAAGTACCTTGTAAATAAGGGAGGTGTGTTTTAAAGTTCTTTTGATATTGGACAATGCCCCAGTCACCCAGAACCCCATGAGTTCAGTACCAAAAGCATCAAACTGGTCTACTTGCTCCGAATACATTATCTTTGACTCATTCTCTAGATCGGGGTCATAAGGATTTTTAAGGCACACAGCATTCAATGGAAAAGATTGTCTACACTATGGAAGAGAAACCCGACAGAGACAGTATCGTGAAAGTCTAAAGAGATGATACCATTGAAGAGACCACGGTTGTTAGAGAAAAACCGTGAAAGCTATCAAGGCCAAAACCATAAATTCCTGCTGGACATAACTCTGTCCAGACTTTGTACATGACTTCACAAGATTTAGAACAGTGTACATGATTTAGATTTGGAACTACACTCCAAATCGAGGAAGGCATGAAAGAGATTGTGGATATGGCAAAAAAAAAAAAAAAAAAAAAAAAGATACTGGATGAAAGGTTTGAAGACATGGATCTTGAAGAAATCCAAGAGCCAATGGACATCACACCAGAGGAATTACAGAGGATGACTTGAACTCCTTGAGTGCATCCGAACCAATGCCTGACAATAAGGAAAAAGATGTAGAAGCAATGCCAGAAAACAAAGTTAAATTAGACAATTTGGCAGAAGGCTTCCACTTACTCAAGATAGCTTTTGACTTCTTTTATGACACGGATGCTTCTATGACATGGATGCTTCTATGACATTGGCACTGAAACTAAACAGTGGAAGAAGGGTCGATACTGTAAAGAAACACTTTAAGAGAAATGAAAAAGCAAAAATGTCAGATACAAATTACAATGTACAGTTGTCCTTTAGTATATGTAGGGGATTGGTTCTAGGATCCTGCATGTATACCTAAACCATATATACCCAAATCTCTGCATACTCAAGTCCTGCAGTCAGGGATACAGAACCTCAGTATACAAAAAGCTGGCCCTCCACATATGTGGGTTTTGCATCCCACAATACTGTATTTTTGATCTGCATTTGGTTGAAAAAAAATTCAAATAAAAGTGGACCCATGTAGCTCAAGTCCATGTTGTTCAAGAGTCCACTGTATTTCCATAAAGTTACACAGAGTATGCCTGCCTCCCCTTCTACCTCCTCCACCTCTTCCACTTCCCCAAGACAGAATGACCAACCCCTACTCTTCCTCCATCTCATCCTACTCAATATGAAGATAACCAGGATGAAGACTTTTATGATTATCTACTACCACTGAATGAACAGTAAATATATATTTATTCTTTATGATTTTCTTAGTAGCATTTTCTTTCCTCTAGCTTACTCTATTGTAAGAATACATACAGTCCACAATACATATAACATATGAAAATATGTGTTAACCTACTGGTTGTTATTGGTAAGCCTATTAACTTCCAAGGGAGTCAAAAGTTATAGGTGGCTTCTGACTGTGCTTGGGTGGAGGTGTTGCCACCCCAAACCCCTACACTGTTCAAGGGTCAACTGTATTTCATTTGTATTACAGATTATAGGCTACAGTTGTCTTAAACCACTGTTTTTTACAACAGTTCAAACACTGCCTATTCCATAAAGCTTTTCACAATCAAATAAGTAAAAATATCTGTCATGCCACTTGTTTATGGTCTAGAACAAAGGGCGGCACACTCAGTCTGTAAAGGGCCAAGTTCAGTAAATATTTTAGGCTTTGTGGGCTAGAGTCCCTGTCACAACTACTCAAATCTCCCATTGCACTGCGAAAGCAGTCATAGATAATATGTAAACAAATGGTCATGGCTGTCCCAGTAAAACATTATTTACAAAAATAGGCAGCCAGTTGGATTTGGCACCAAGGCCACAGTCTGCCAAACCTTGCTCTAGAGCAGTGTTTCTCAATCTCTACTATTCATACTAATCATGTGGAATCTCAATGCAGATTCTGACTCTGTACATCTGGGTGGGGCCTGAGAGTCTGTATTTCTAACAATCTCACAGTTGATTGATGGTGATACTATTCAGAGGATCATATTTTTGAGTAGCAAGGTTCTGATAAGCTCCATGAGAAGGGAGGTCCTAAGTAATTATTTACTATCTGGCCTACATGCCTAGAAAACTGTCTGACACATAATAAGGCACTCAATAAATATTTATTTAAGGAATGAACAAATGTGCTTCTAATAGTATATCATGCTCTACCTTATATCATTATCATCAAATCTAGCAATCTCTGTAACGTGGTAGACTTTCTAATAAATGCTAATGAATTAAATGAGACCCTTGGTCTATGTACACACTACAAAAGCTAGTCGTTGATAAATTCATCCCAAATTCTTCTTCTAAGTTTCTCCACAACAATCATCCTGTATTTTTTTAAGCTTTCTACAGTCCTTGTACTTGAAGGTCTTTGTACATTCCACTTCCCCTGATAGGAACATCCTTCCCTAATCTTTCAAGTCTAATATAAATGTCACCTCCTTAGAAAGCAGTGCAATAAGTATCCTTACCCTGTCCCCACCCAAATGCAGTTCTCTCGCTCAGCCCTGTGTCTTCTTCAAAGCACTTGCCACATTTCACAATCAGTCATGCATCGCTTAACAACAGAGACACGTTCTAAGAAATGCATCATTAGGCAATTTCATCACATTGTAGACATCATAGAGTGTTCTTACACAAACCTAGACGGTACAGCCTACGATACACCTAGGCTATATGGTATCATGTACTGCTCCTAGGCTACAAACCTGTATAGCTTGAATATTACAGGCAACTGAAACACAGTAGGAATTACTTATGTATCTAAACATGTCTCAATACAGAAAAGGTATAGTAAAAATATGGTATAAGAGATTTAAAAAATGGTATATTTGTATTAGGCACTTACCAGAAACGGAGCTTGTAGAACTAGAAGTTGCTCTGGGTGAGTCAATGAGTGAGTGAAGCCCTAAGCATTACTGCACACTTCTGTAGACTTTATAAATACTGTATGCTAAGGCTACATTAAATTTATAAAAATAAAGTTTCATTATTCAGTAATAAATTAACATTGGCTTACTACAACTTTTCTGCTTTATAAACCTTTTAATTTTTTAACTCTTTGACTCTTGTAGTAACACAGCTTAAGCAAAAACACATTGTACAACTGTACAAAAATATTTTCTTTATATCCTTATTCCACAATATTTTTGTATATATATTTTTTACTTTTAAAACTTTTTTGTTAAAAATTAATACACAAACATAGACATTAACCTAGGCCTACATAGGTTGAGGATCATCAAGACATCACTAGGCTATAATAATTTTTCAGCTCCATTATAACCTTAGGGACCACTGTCATACATGCAGTCTATCCTGACTGAAACATCATTGTTCAGTTCATGACTGCATTTTATTTATTTATATGACGACTTTAAAAAATTCCATTTATGGCCGGGTACGGTGGCTCATGCCGGTAATCCAAGCACTTTGGGAGGCTGAGGCCAGCGGATCACAGGATCTGGAGTTTAGACCAGGCTGACCAACATGGTGAAACCTCGTCTCTGCTAAAAATACAAAATTAGCCAGGTGTGGTGGTGCATGCCTACAATCTCAGCTACTCAGGTGGCTGAGGCATGAGAATCACTTGAACCCAGGAGGTGGAGGTTGCAGTGAGCCGAGATCGTACCACTGCACTCCAGCCTGTGAGACAGAGGGAGACTCCATCTCAAAAAAAAGAAAAATTTTCATTTACTCTACTAGAATGTAAGCTCACCAACTGCATTTACCTTATTCACCACTGAATCCCTATCAATTAGCACAGCTCTTGACACATGTATACACAAATTTGTATTTATTTATTGAATCGAGAATTATTCACATTCACAGAGAATTTCTTTTGTTATCCTTATACTTAAGAAATAACCGCATTGTAAAACAAAGAATAATACTGCCTTTTATCTGAGTAGGGTCACAGCAGCCAAATTTGTACTTCATGATGCTGCTCTCTCAACAATAACTAATTAGACGAAGAGTGAATATCTGCTCCGAGTTGGTCTGCATTTTCTCTCGTGGTATATTCAGGAATGAGACTGACACTCTGGTGTCTCGATGCTGGTCACTTTAATTGATTAAGTAGTAGTGGTAGGTAATTAGATTTGGCCATGTACTTCCTTAAAAATGCTAAAAAATAAATCTACAAAGTGTCAAGAAAGAAGAGACACGTAGATAGAAGCAAGCGTAACAGATGAGACAAGTACAACCTAGGTTCCTAACAACTTTACCCACAGTAAATTCAATTTCTTTATGAAGCCAAGTTGTTCTTTGTGGTTTCAGGAGTTATCCCAATATCCTTCCACATTTCTCTTTTTAGATAGGCTGAAATGGGTTTCTGACATTTACAACCATTTCTAACTAAACATATCCAGTTTATAAAGGAACATATAAAAGCAAAAATATAGCCCAGAAAGTGTGTCAAAATTGCAGGAAGGAAAAATGTTGAGTGATCATCAAGTTTTCAATAACCAGAGTCTAGTAATCAAAGGTATGATTATAAAACATTACATTTTTAGTGAAAAGATAAACACTATCAACAGATTAGAGTATTTATGTAAAAACTAATGTACCCTAAAATGAATACACACTTCAATAATTCCTCCAGTGAAACATGTGCCATCAGTGGACTCTCAGTTCCAAAATTATTCAAAATACTTCATGCCAGGTGGCTGGCCATAAGTACATTTTTAAAAGTAAAAAGTTAACAGTTCTTAGCATGAACTAACTGAAATAAATACTTATTTAACCCAAAAGAAACAGCAAAAGAGAGCGAAATGCTGTGCAATATTTGGAATAAAAATGAACTTGAGAAGAGATAAAGGTTAGGAAACAATCACACCCAACTGGAATTCTATTACTCAGACACACAGGAGATGTGACAAGCAAGAAGCCTGAGCCAATAAACTCCCTAAGAATCTCCTACAAGCCAATCACCTCAAAATGTCAATCAATCCTGGTCATTATTCCTGCGGCCAACTATTCCATACTAACTTTTTTAAAAAATAATTGCTAATTGAGTAATCCACGTTTTTGTTAGGAAGTTGAAATGGAACTGACAAAATCCTAGCAGTTTTCTTTTATAGCACAATTCAAAGTATCCATTATTTTCCAAGCAGCAAATGAAAATGTCAAAAACATTCTTGCTGTAGATATTTAGTTGTTTTCTGCCAAATTAATGAAAGGAAAATATTGCACTTTGAATTGGTTAATTACCATGAATCCTTCTGCAAAGGGCTCCTGCTTGCAGAATTAAGCCAGCTTTAGTTGGCACACTGCCCTAATATTCATGAAGACTAGACTATAGGCTCCACTGTACTCAAGAGACATTTAGTTTTTGGCATCATTCATCAGCTTACAAATCATCAGTCCTAACTACTATAGACATTCAACTGTCTGAAATAAACAGGGCAGAAAGCACCTGCATTTAATGGGGATGTACCACATTCTGCTTCTTTGCAATTTTAAGTGCTAGATTTAGAATACAGAATGAACAAGAATACCCTGATTTACATAGCTTCTAGAAACTAGAGCTGCTTTAACAAAAATCCTCTAGTAACAAAGCTACTCCAAGGAAATCCTCTAAGAGGAAGCAACTTCAAGCAAAGGGGAACGTGGAGAAGTTATTTTTCTTCAGTATTAGGCCAGGGTTCATGGAGCTATTCCATGAACCTCTTATGAGGTATAGGCCTCTTATGAGTCCATACATAGACCTCATTCCACCCTATTTCCTAGTATTTGAAGGTAAAAGGTGCTGATTCGCCTACTTCAAAACCTCACCAAGTAACCACTGCAGTATCCAAGCCTAACCCTATCTCTCCTTTCTTCCTTCTTCATGTGATTCGCTTACCTGCAGAAACTGCAAGACCTGAATGCCCTCTCTCCATGTCAGATGGCATACTAAATATATTTCCTTAAAACTGGATAAAGAAATGCTTCTCAACTTTTTGAAAAATATATTCTACCAGCCCTTCTATGTAGGAACAAATGGGTAGAGAGATGGAGATGAAAAAACCAATGATGTGTATATTTTCTTTTTCCTTTCTCTAAATAAAATGGAAAAATAAAAAAGTTCCTGAATAAAGATAGAAACATACTGATGAAGCTAAGAATACAAGCTGGTCATCTCTAAGATGTTCTCCATATGATCATAAATAAGCACCTGAGAGGGCTCCAGTGTATAACCTCCTCAGACAGAGTCTTGAATCAGGGAATGGAAAAAGCTCAGAAGCCAACAGTTGATCCTAAAAAGGTCATTCAACACCAACTACAACATTCATATAATTTCACATCTAAGTAGTATGGCAAATGTAAAATTAGCAGGTAATGATTTTTAGAACTGACGAAATAACCTGTACAAATCCTTAGTCAAAAATACTTAGACGACATTAGACTTCAGTCTTGAAGAACTTGATATAAGAAGTCTATATCTATCTTTAAATAAATTGGAGTTAGCCAAGAGGACAAACGAAGTGCTTAAAGGGTCTAGAAACCATGAAAAACACGGTATAAAAACAGAAAAAAAGTAGAAAAAGAGAAAGAAAGAACAGAAGGAACAAAGAAAGAACAAATGGCAAGATGACAAACTTAAAAAGAACTGTATCAAAAACAATAGTAAATGCAAATGATCTAAACACTCCAATTAAACATTAAAAGGCAGAGATTAATAGACTCCTAAAAAGGCAAAACACAACAACATGCTGTCATTGAGAAATATACATTAAATATAGACACATATAAGTTAAAAGCAAAAGGACAGAAAAAGATATACCACACTAACACCAGTCAAAAGAAATCTAGAGTGGCTATACTAGCATCAGGAAGAAAGTTGATTTCAGAACAGAACTATTATCAGGAATACAGAGAATAATTTCATAATGATAAAGTGATCAATTCATCAAAATGACATAATAATTTGAAATGATTACACACCAAATAACAGAGCTCAAATTATATAATTCCAAAACTGACAGAAACCAAGATTTATAATATTGTGGCCATAAAACAAGTCTCAAATTTAAAATGATTCAAGCTATAACTATATATTATCTGCTCACAATTGAACTAAATTAGAAAACAGTTAACAGAAAGATCTCTGGATACCCCAAATATTTTGGAGCTAAGTAAGAAACTTCTAAATAAACCAACAGATCAAACAAGAAACAAAAAAGGGGATTAGAAAATATTTTAACCTGAATAAAAATTTTTTAAAACAACATAAAAATTTGTAGTAAGCAACTAAAACAGTACTTATAGGGAAACTGATGCTACTAAATATCTACATTAAAAAATAAGAAAGGTTTTAACTTAATAGCTTCTGCCTCACCCTGAGAAATCAGTAAAAGAGTAAATCAAGCCTAAAGTAATGAGAAAAGAGAAAGTTAAGGATCATGGTCAAATTCATTGAAATAGAAAAAAAAAATAAGTGAAAAGAAAATCTCATTCTTTGAAATGATCAACAAAATTGATAAACCTCTAGACAGACTGATCTGAAATTAAAAAGATATAAATTAGGAATTCCAGGAAGGAGAAGTGGCATTGTTACAGAATCTACAGATAATATGGGAATACTGTAACAACTTTATGCCAGTAAGTTTGGGAATTTAATAGCAAAAGTAATTCCTTGAGACTCAAATTACCTAAGTTCACTCAAGAAGGAACAAATAATGTGATATACCTATATTTATTAAAGGAACTGAATTTATAATTCAAAAACCTCCCCACAAGAAAAACTCCAGGCCCAAATGACTTCACTGGTGAATTCTACCAAACATTTAAACAAGAAACAATACTAACAATATTAACATGTTTCCCAGACATTGCAGAGGAGAGAATACTTCCCAACCTAGGCTATGAGACCAGCAGTACTTTAATCACACGGAGACATTACAAGAAAAGGAAACCACATACGAATATTTCTCATGTACATAATTGTAAAAATTCTAAAAGGCTGAATCTAATATTCATAAAGGATAATACATCAGGACTATGTAGAGTCAGTCTCAGGATTTGAAAACTAGTTTAGGGTTTCACATCACCTTAAATGTAATCTACCATACTGAGAAACTAAAAAAGAAAAACTTAACAACCATATAAATGGGCACCTAAAAGTATTTGACAAATTCTAACATCCATTTTCGATAAAAACTCCTAGCAAAGTAGCAATAAAAGAATTTTTTCCACCTACTACCTGATTTGAAGATTTACTATAAGTTTCCAATAACCAAGACAGTGTGTTATTGGGATAAAGACAAACAAACACACCAATGAAATGGAATAGAGAATTTCAAAATTGACCCATATATAAATAGATAACCAATTTTCAAGAAAGATGCAAAGGCATCCAAGTAAAGAAATAACAGATTAACTAGTATTGTTGGAACAAATGGATATCCATATTTTCAAAAAAATAAACTTTGACCCACAGCTAACACCATATACAAAATTAACTAAAAATGAATTGCAAGGGATAGGTTAACAACTCTGATACTGCTTTATATGTATACTGGGTTTGTACAATCAAGTAGATGGATGATGGAAGCCATGTTTCTCATTGTTGGAGAGAGACATTAATGATAAACAATAAACCACACTAAAACGAATTACATGGTATGTAATTCGTATAGAGTCAGAGACATCAGTATGAACACACATTTAGTTTAATACATATATACAAATGGACACCTACAGAATTTTAGTGAGCGAGTGAGAGACAGAGAGAGAGAGAGATCGATCGATCCATGGGTTAGCATATTTACATGTTTCCTGGCTCTGCCTGCCACGCGAACCTAGACAAGTGACCCCCTGTGGCAACAACCAACATACCCAGTGTCCAGGTCTTAATTTCTATATAATTAGCTCTAAAAACAAGAACCAAGACTCCCTTGAGAAATGGATGATTCTGGCGCTGGGGCATAGAAAATATAAGACGTGGGCATCTTGTAGTATCAGAAAATAAAAAGTGATCCACAAAAAAAGGTGGAGGGGAACAAATTAAGGAGACACAGGAGTCAACCAAAAAGAACTCCCAATGGCCAAAACTGGAGCAAGTTGAGTAACAAAATAATATAGTACTTGAATGTAATATAAAGTATAAAATATTAAGCCATACTGACAAAATAAATGATTGAAGAAAGAAACGGGAGAGAACAGATAAATATTTCTTATAGAAGAATTTCAAATAACTTATGTAAATACCCTTAACTCTAGGAGATAGAACATAATTCCATCCTCTATAAGCCCCTCCCCTCTTTGGGCATAGGATATACTTAGTGACTTGCTTCCAAAAATAGAATATAGAAAGGGTGAAAAGAATTAACTTTACCATAGAGTAACCTGGCTAATATTACCTTAGGTAATCAAGGTTAAGAAACGTCAGTGATAAAGGTATGTTGATACCATATGATGTGATGAGAAAGGCACTTCTCCCCAAAAAATCAGAATCCCTGTGTAATCAAGAAAAAAACATCAAACAAACCCAAATTGAAGGATACTCTACAAAATATCTGGCCAGTACTGCTCTAAACTGTCAAGGTCATGAAAAATAAGGAAAGACAGAAAAGCCATCAAGGATCAGAGCTAAGGAGACACAAGAACTAAACAAAATGTAGAATCCTGGAACAGAAACAGATATTAGTGGAAAAACTGATGAAATCCAAATAAAGTCTGAAGTACAGTCAATAGTAATGTACCCTCTGGTTGCCTAGTTGTAACAAATATATCATGGTTATTTAAGATGTTCACAAAAGAAGAAAAGGAATGGGGGTACACGGGAACCTCTGTACTACCTCTGCAACTTTTCTGCAAATCTAAAGTTATTCCAAAGCAAAAAGTTTATTATAAAAATGGATTATAGTCCTAAATGTAAAAAGTAAAAACATAAAGCTTCTGGAAGGAAACATAAAAAATATTTTTAGTATTAATTTTGGCAAAATTTATTAGTTATGATGCTAACAGCATAATCCATAAAAAATAAAATTGATAAATTAGACTTAATCAAAATTAAAAATTGTCTGCTCTTTGAAAGACACGGTGCAGGAATTAAGAAAAAAAAGCAGACTAGGATCTGCAAACATATATCCAATAAACGTCTTATATCCAAAATGTAAAGAACACTCGAAACTCAACAATAAAACAACCTAATTAAAAGTAAGCAAAAGATTTAGACAGTCACTCAGGAAGCTATAAAGTGGCAAATAAGGACAAAAAAAAAAGATACTCAATATCATTCATTAAGTAGGTACAAATTAATACCACAAAAAGAAACCACTACACATCTGTTAGAATGGCTAACATTTTCTTCAACTTTTAAGTTCAGAGGTACATGCGGAGGATGTACAAGTTTGGTACATAGGTAAACGTGTGCCATGATGGTTTGCTGCACAGATCATCCTGTCACCTAGGTATTAAGCCCAACATCCGTTAGCTATTCTTCCTGATGCTCTCCCTCCCACCACCAACCTTCTCCGACAGGACCCAGTGAGTGTCGTTCCCCTCCATGTGTCTATGTGTTCTCATCATTCAGCTCCCACTTATAAGTGAGAACATGCAGTGTTTGGTTTTCTGTTCCTGTGTTAGTTTGCTGAGGATAATGGCTTCCAACTCCATCCATGTCCCTGTAAAGGACCTGGTCTCATTTCTTTTTATGGCTGTACAGTATTCCATGGTGTGTATGTTCCACATTTTCTTTATCCAGTCTATCACTGATGGTCATTTCGGTTGATTCCATATCTTTGCTACTGTGAATAGTGCTACAATAAACATACACATGCATGTATCTTATAATAAAATAATTTATATTCCCTTGGCTATATACCCAGTAATGGGATTGCTGAGTCAAATGGTATTTCTGCCTCTAGGTCTATGAGGAATCACCACATTGTTTTCCACAATGGCTGAACTAATTTACACTCCCATCAACGATGTAAAAGTATTCCTTTTTCTCCACAACCTTGCCAGCAGCTGTTTTTTGACTTTTTAATAATAGAATGGCTAAAATTTTAAAAACTGATCGCATTAACTGTTGGTAAGGATGTAGAGAAACTGGAACTCTCATACAATGCTGGTTGGAATGTAAAACAGTGCAACCGGTTTGTATAACAGTTTTGGAGTTCCTTAAAAATTGAAATACATACCTACCATATCACCCAACCAATTTTACTCTCAGGGATTTGTCCAAAAGAAAGCATTTGTCCAAAATCATGTACATCAATAGTCATAAGAGCTTTAACCATAATAATCAATAAATGGAAATAACTCAATTATCTACCAACAGGTGAATACATAAACTCATTGTGGTATATCCATATAATCAAATACTACTCATCAATAAAAAAGAATGAACTGCTATTATAGGCAACAATATGGATGAATTTCAAAATAATTATGATAAGTGAAAGAAGCCACACAGAAAGAATACACACTGTATTATTTCATTATTATAAAGTTCTGGAAAATGTAAACTAATACATGACAGACAAAAGAGAAATTGCAAAGGTAGGGAGGGGTAGAGCTTGGTGGGGCAAGGAGAGACAAGAGAAAGAAAATAGGGACACAGGGAAACTTTAAGGATGATAATATATACACTATCTTGACTGTCGTGTTAGTTTCACAGATATATACATCAGAACTTACCAAATTGTATACTTTATATGCAGTTTACTGTATGCCAAATATGCTATAACAAAACTATTCTTTACAAAATCAACACTGGCAAAACTACAAATACACTAAACCTAGAAAAAAGGAGCCTCAAAAAAAAAAAGAAAAGAAAAAAATCCTGGCACTTGGCAAACAGCTGATGGCATACTAAGTAAAATGCTGATTAGATTTGGTCTGTGTGGCTTCAGGAGAGAATGAGTACCCACAGAAGAGAAATTAAAAGGAAGCTGTATCAACTACACCAATGGAATATACTGACAATTGAAGCTGTCTGCACATGGGATGGACTGCTTCCTAAGATAAAGCTCTCTCTCAGTCACAGAAGGAGTTGAAGTAGAAACTCAAATGATCACTTTATTAGGTGAGGGTCTAGGAGAAATTCTTATTTGGGATAGGAGACAGACAGTACTTCCTGATCTCTAACTCTATTCATTACGAACATAGAACAAATAGTTTGTACTTGCGGAAAAACATATTAAATCACATTCATCAAACTTTAAAGCCATCAATACCCAACATTTTCAATGGTTTAAAGTATTTGAACAGGGTATTCATATGCTCCCATTCATAATGAATGCACTTGTCAATCTTCAACAGTTATCTGTCACACAGAGAAAGCAGTAAAGAAATCTTCAAAGATGAACATAGTTTTCTAATGTGTATTTGTCTATGTTTTTCATATAGTAAGTTATTATGTATTTATTGAGAGAAGGGAGCATTTATAATGTTTACTATGCAATTCTTTTTTTATTATTATTATACTTTAAGTTTTGGGGTACGGGTGCAGATCATTCTCAACAAACTGACAGAAGAACAGAAAACCAAACACTGCATGTTCTCACTCCTAAGTGGGCGCTGAACAATGAGAACACATGAACACAGGGAGGGTAACATCACACACTGGATTTACTATGCAATTCTAAGCAGTTAAGAGTTCAATATATAATAGTAATAGCCACTACTTACTGAATATTTATTATAGGCCTAGAAATTTAAGCAAAACATCTTGAACACATGAAGTTAACAATACTTCAAGATAGCTATTACTCCCACTTGACAGATGAAATATCTCAGGCTGAGTTAAGTAAGGGGATCTTCAGGTTGAGGATCTGAAGTCAAACCCATCTGGCTTCATAATCCAATCTTATAAGATCGCTCCTAGTTCACTGAAGAAGTAGGGGCCATCTGATGATCACTGCATACAGACTCTTCCTTCTCCAAATATCTCCTATATTCCCACCCAATTTATTTTTTAAAAATACATATTTTTTCATGTTATGCATCCAGCTTTGATGGCTTTACTGCCTTGTAATTCCTTAGAGGCAAAGCACAAACTTGTCAACATGGTGGATAGGAGACCTTCAAGCATCATTTCCTGTTATTGCTCCTGTGTTCTAGATATACTGAGATCTTTCAAAGTCCTTTAAAAATGCAATGCATTTGTACTTGCTGTTCTAACTTTTCTGCATGCCCTTATTTCTGGCCTAGTGAATGAAATTTTATCTTCCCAAAATCAGTTTAAATATTGTTTCCTTTGATGAAGTCTTGACATTTCAGTGACATTTAGATGTACCTTCTTTTACATGTACACCACTCTATTCATATTGGTATTATTCATTTGCAGGTTTGCTTCCTGCAAAAACAGCTCCTCCAAGAGTTACTCATCCCTGTATCTCCAGTGCCCAAGCCCAATGCCTGATGTATGAGAACCGTTCAATGAATCATTACTCACTGAATGGACAGATGATGAACAGGAGAATGAGTAAACAAGCAAATTGATACACTAACAAGTGTCTGAAATTAAGGGGTTCTTGGGGGAAAATACAAAAGAAACAGTACTTGCATAGGACAGAGGTATACAAGTTGCCATAATTATAATACGTAACTATACCTTATTAATTTATATAATTTCATCCTAAATGAAGTCATCATTGAAGCAACTATTACTTTCTATCCTACTTGATTATGTGATCCTATTAAAATAGTTTATTTAACCAAAAGTAAAGGTAAGATATAATTTGATACAAAAATTAATTCTCAAGACTGTAAAATGTTTGGAAACCAGGAGATCTGTGAATGACTCTGATTAATTGTCAAGAAAAAGAAAGCCAAAGGAATAACCTTTCTGTGACCTCCTCCCACAAACAAAACTATTCACAGATTTTACCATTTCAAGATATAACCTTGTTTAGTGCACTACTCCTGCAGATAATGAGACACAAAAAAAAGAAAAAAACATTCACACAATTCTCACCATTTGAAATTTCAGGCTCCTTTCCTTCTCAATTCTTTATGATTTTCAATTAAAATATTTTTATGACTGATCAATATGTTTGATTAGTTTCCTAAAATCTATCTTAATAAATTGGGGTAATATCTGCTACACTTTGGCTTGAGGGGCTTCTTTTATCATCTATTCTCTCGCACAGATCTAATATGGAAATAATTTGGGTTCTTGCTGGACATTCCTGTTTTATGTTAAAATCAGGCTAAAACTAATTCTTTTTTAAAAATGCAAAATAAAATGGAACTTAAAAAAAGTCAAGAAGCTTTGAGAACAATTCTCAGCTAATGGAAAATTTATTTTAATTATATGAAAAACATTATAAAGCAATCTTCTGGGTAAAAACAAAGCATTACTTATTCGTTGAGGAAAATGCCTTCTCTAAAGAAGTGTTCACAAGTCAGAAGCCCTTGGTCTATGAAATTAAAGCCTTATAAATGAAGGTTAAAAAAATTCATACCTTGATAATTTTCTTCTAACACGCTGCCTCATTACAGCAATAACATTTTGATTTATGCTGAAAAGCATTCCTTTCTGAAGAATTAAAATGTCTTTTAAAAAACACCCGGAAAAAAAACCTGAAGTGTTCTATACTCAGTCTATAAGAGTGGACTTTACTTCAGAAGGACAAAAGAAGCAGCAATTTTAAACTCTATTAAGTATAATCATTTTTTTCTGAAATATGATAGTAACATGGAAATAATAACTGAATGATTTCAGAGCCCAGCAATGCAAAAGTTGAGAAATGAAAAATGAAGACAAAAATAGAAACTTTGGACTAAGATATCCCTTAAACAAAAGGAGACTATTTCCCAAAAGCCGGCATAATTTTCTCAGATTAACGTGAGAACACAGGATATACAACTTGTTTTGATTTTTTCTTTTAGTATTTTCAAATTTGCTCCTGGTCCTTTTATAAACACACAGGTTAACAAAAGGAGGTAACTGATTTCTTAACTTATCACATTGTGATCTTTCAAGGGAAACAATTCAGTTCATTCAAGATTTGGTTCCAGTAAGCATTTTTCATGTCTCCTGCATGAAGGGATAATATTCTATAAAATGAAAGGACACCACGCATGAATTAAGTATGAAGCATTCATAAGAGAATCAGAATCTAATTAGATAAACACACTTCCCTACAGGTGGATATGAATTCAAAAGTCTCTGAAATCTCATATTTAAAGGCTAGCAGTGCTTTTTTAATTATGCTAAAAGTCCCTTGTCTGCTTGATCTCTCGTGAACAATTTTAATCAGGCAAGCCTAATATACTCCGTCTCACAGACAACTAAACAGAGCTCTCAACTATGAGCTAATGGGAAGACAAGGAATCACAAGCATTTTTATTAGAAGGGAAAAATGGCCAGCCTAGAGATTTGGCCAGCAATAAAGCAAGATTAAATCATGCTTTTCCCTCACTTAACCTACTTAACTTCAAGAACTACAGACATATAATTAATTTGCTCTTGAAATTTACGCTGTAAACATAAACACATGATTTAAAAATATTTTATTCTTACAATTCACAGTGGTTTTTAGTCATTTTCTTTTCCCATTCACAAATGGACTAATATACTAACAATCCTTTTGCTAGAGTCTAAGAGTAATCTCTTAAAAACTATCCTTTTTAAAAAAAGGAGAGTAAAAAATCATTCTCTGCAGTTTGTAGGGATCTTCACAAAGGATCCTGTTCAAAGTGTTAAGTGGTAATTAAAAGAACCAAATAATTCCATCTCCACTTTTGCATCCCCAAATCCATTTGCTACATCAGCTATCACCATGAGTCCCCTGTCCATTCTGAGGCTCTCCCATGATACAGCAACTTATTATAACCCACATATTTCCTCCTCTTCTTTTAAAAAAAAAATAAAGAAGAGTCTCGCTCTGTCGCCCAGGCCAGACTGCAGTGACACCATCATAGCTTGAATTGCAGCCTCAAACGCCTTCCTGGTCTCAAGTGATCCTCCTGCTTCAGCCAGCTAGAACTATGAATGCATTCTACCACATCTGGTCAATTCTTTAATTTTTTGTAAGGAAGGAGTCTCACTATGTTGCCCGGGCTGGTCTCGAACACCTAGCCTCAAATGATCTTTCCACCTTGACCTCCCAAAGCACTGGGTTTGCAGGTGTGAGCCACTGTACCCTGCCATAACCCACATTTTTAAACTGCAGTTAACTACCTAAATCTAAATGCAACAATTTTAAACTCTCTTCTTCTAACCAATTCAACCCAGAAATACCGATGGGTGCGCTAGGCCCTAAGAATTTCCACCTATGCTATATCTAGTTGGTTTTGTCTATTATCTTCATCTTTAAAATTAAAAATGAGGTTCTTTGTTTGAATTTACCCCAATTATTTGCTACATAGTTTGCAGCATGTTCTCTACCCGCTCCGTGCCTTTTCTCCATCTGTCAAATTGTTACTGGTAATACCCTCCCTCATAGAATAGAGGTAAGAATTAAATGATATACTATTAATACATAGAAGTGCAACACCTAGCATACTGTCGACACTGAATTTCCTTCTTGTCATGTCCAAGATCATTGTTTTGAGGATCTTCAAGCATAGGCCTCAACATTTCAATTGAACCCCAAATAACATGCTGTTTCTCACATTCTCCCTGACAACCTCTGCCAGCCTCAGGACTCACCGGTAACCTTTACTCAGAACCTTTGTTTTATTATTTCCCCATCTCTACACTCAGCTCCAACTCTCTTGAGGATTTCCAGCTATTTTCATCCTAGGGCTCTTGGAGCTTCTCTGCCTCACACAGTTTTTCCATGCACCAATGATGTTTGCTTATTTATTCGAGATGGTTTCATTTACACTTGCCTCAGTTTTTACCTGCCTGGTTCTTTTCCTCATTGGTGCTGTGCTTCTTACTAATTACAACTGTACACTATCAGTTTATTTGACACTTTTCTATTCACATTGATTTAAAAGACTATTCTTTACAGTTGAACTAAGATATGGAAAATTGGCCAGGTACAGTGCCTCATGCCTGTAATCCCACCAATTTGGGAGGCCAAGGCAGAAAGATCGCCTGAGCTCAGGAGTTCAAGACCAGCCTGGGCGTCTCTACTAAAAATAAAAATAATTAGCCGGGTGTGGAAGTGCATGTCTGTAGTCCCAGCCACTGCAGAAGTTGAGGCAGAAGGACTGTTTGAGACCAACAGATTGAAGCTACAATTACTGAAGCCACAGTGAGCTATTATTGCACAATCGCACCCCAGCCTGAGCAACTGAGCGAGACCCTGTCTCAAGAAAATAATAATAACAATAATGACCTAAGGCACAGAAAATTAAAACAGTTTAGGACAAACAGTGATCATCATAGCCCACGATAAAAACATTTGGTTAATTCTTTGAAAATGATTTTGGTATTTATACTTTATGCATTCACCTATCAGATCCTGTAATTCTACTGACCTGGTTGCTTGATGGGTATAAAAACTCAGATTGTTTATTGAAATGGTAGATGCTAAAAAGAATATCTGCCTGGCAAGGCAGAGAAAAAGTGAAATTAAAATATATACTTTCAACAAGTTTCATCAGTACTACTAAGATTGCAATCATACACACAAATAAATCCCTTTAAAACCTCTAAAAATGAGTTGTCTGATATATGTGCAAATATCCCAGATTAAGAAAATCTCAATTATGGTGTCAGAAAGATGAGATCTATAACAGGGAATGTCCCTTTGAAACAACATGAAGCATAGTTAAAATGTATTTTAACTATGCTCAAAGGTCTTTTTTTTCTCTTTTTTACTATTTTTTCTTTTTGTTTTTCTCTTTCCTTAACAAAACATTCTCCCCAATCCTCTGTTTTATACACAAATTTGAAATGCTTAGTCATAGAAAAGGAAGTACTATTCTTTCTTTAAAAAAGATTTTTTAAAAATTTTAGATGTGTGACTGTGGAAGAAAGTATTATTCTTTACATAAACATGAATTACATGTCTTTCACAGACTACATGCTTGTTAATTTTCCTAATGAACTTTAAGGTCTTTCCAAAATCCCAGAGTTAATCCCAACCTGCTTCAAATTATCATGTTTTAAAGTTTTGCCTCAGGTTTTCTGGTAAAGGACACTCACAAAAAATCAAATCAAGTGATACCAAGAACAGAATTTTTTCTTAAAAAAGTAGCAGAAAACAGTAGCAATAATTCTTAGAATTTTCCCTTAAAAATTCTTGAGATCATTCCATTCAATTCACTCAGGCAAATTTTACATTCTAGTGAAATTAAATAAATTATTGCAATGACTTAATTTAGTACTACCTGGGATAATGGCTAAAACTTTCTTGTCTACTCAATATTTGGTTTTAAAAGAGCTGCAGTTACAACTGGCAGCCAGATCCTGGTTTCCAATAGTATTTTCCAGTAAAAAGAATCAGAGTTCCAAGGAGAAATAGCTGATTCTAGGAGTGAAGCAAGAAATACAAGAAGTAAATCTGGAGCACCCTGTGGTGTAGGAGAGCAAGGAAGTACTCAAAGAAGAAAATCAAAGTAAAACACAGTGATGAAAGTGTGTTAAAGAGATATAAGAGCCAACTAAAAGAGCTCTCAATGGTCAAAGCTGGAACAATTTGAGCAATAAAACTATAGTGCTGGATTATAACCCAAAAATGATATAACCCATGAGCCATATTCATATATGTAAATGATCGAGGCTGAGCATGGTGACTCATACCTGTAATCCCAGAACTTTGGGAGGCTGAAGTGAGAAGTTCACTTTAGGTCAGGAGTTTGAGACAAGCCTAGGCAACATGGTGAAACCCCATCTCTACAAAAATTACAAACATTAGCTGGGCATGGTGGTGTGCCTGTCGTCCCAGCTACTCAGGAAGCTGAGGTAGGAGGATCGCTTGAGCCCAGGAGGTTTAGGCTGCAGTGAGATATGACTGCACCACTGCACTCCAGCCTGGGCAACAGAGCAAGTCCGCAAGTCCCAAAAAGATAACACATTTTGACTGGAAAAAAATAAATAAACAGAAAGAGAGAGAAATCTCTCTTGCAGAAGTATTCCAAATAATTTTCTTAGCCCTCATGAAGGGGGAACATAATTTCCCACTCCTTAAGTGTAAGCTGCATATGGTAACTTCCTTCCAAAGAGTAACTTCATAGTGGAGAAACCTATTAATAATAGGGGAAACCCGGGGTAGCATACATGAGAACACTGTTTAATATCTTCACATGCTTTCTGTAAATCTAAATGTATTCTAAAATTTAAAAAGTATAAAAATGTTTTTTAACATCTGCTACTAACTTTGGCTTTCTAAAGTTTGCTACTTGGCTTACCAGTAGAAACCCTTAGTCAATTTTGGAATTGTACAATTTAAAGTGTACAGTTCTTCATTACACTCGCAAATCCACAAGTCACTTGTGCTGTAGAAGGAACTGGAAAAATGAGAAGCATATTTCTGCATATGAATTCTGCTCTACCTGCAACTATCCACATGACCTAAATAACCAATTTTCTCATCTACAAAACGAGGCAAACCTGTTGTGATGGCTTTCTGTTACCCCTATGGGGATGGTGGGTAATGCTGATGCCCTATCTGACACTCTGATCACTGAAAGTGTGTCATCTACATCCTTCTCCAGCCTTCTCTAGCTTAGCCCACTCAGATGTCAATCTGGTACATGATCTGGCTCTTCTAGTTTTCTTTGGAATTGATACTCAAATGTCATTTTTTAAAAAACCAACTAATGGCCAGACACAGTGGCTCATGCCAATAATCTCACTGATTTGGGAGGCCAAGGCAGGAGAACTGCTTGACACTAGGAGTTCGAGACCAGCTTAGGCAACATAGGGAGACATCAGCTCTATAAAATAATGAAAATAATAGCTGAGCCTGGTGGTGCATGCTTGGTAGTCCCAGCTAATACAGAGGCTGAGGCAGGAAGATTGCTTGAGCTCAAGAGTTTGACACTACAGTGAACTATGACTGTGCCACTGCACTCCAGCCTGGGCAAATAAAATAAAAATAAATTCATGTTAACACCATATTTGGAAGAATAACCAGAAATTAGATACAATGGTTGCTTCTGTGTGGGGGAACAGGAGGCTGGCGTAGGAGGAAGGCATACTTTGCACTCTATAGACACTCTGGCTATATGAATCATTTTTTACTATGTGTATGCATTCACTATGTAAAAACTTATTATAAAAGCAACAAGAAATCCATTATTTCTCAGGGAATACTACAGGTTTATGATTTCAACCTTTGTATCTGCTATCTGTGTATTATCTTTTTTTAATATAGTACCATAGAAAGTAGCATGGCTCCAGGAGATTAGACTAAAATGATTTCAATCAAGTTCTTTTGTACAAATCAGCTGTTTCAAAATAGCATAGCAGTCTTGGAATCAAAAGCAACTTAGGATGGAACATAGTCCTCTCTATTTACCAGTTACTTAGCCTCACTAAAGCCTAGCTTCTTCATCTGCAAAACTGGAATAACAGTACCCACATCCCATAGGGCTGTTGGAAAGATTAAATAAAGACACATGTAAAGTTCCTAGCCTACTGGCAGGCCTATCTATTATGGTCATTATCAGTATAAATGGAAGTCTGTGAGGATATCTGATTTATCACTCTGTCATGTCTTCTACTCAGCTATGGATCCAGAAGTAACTTCCAAGTGTAAACAACCCCCAAGTGCAATTAGTTTTCAGCAATTATTATTCCTAGTTCATTAGGAAAATAAATACTTATCACTAAATAACTAGAATGAATAATATTTCTTCTGCATAGAAATGTCCTAAATCCAAAGACACATGCAGAAGTCACACCTACTTAGAACTGAATAATCGTGGCTGGGCCCAGTGGCTCACACCTATAATCCTAGCAGTTTGGGAGGCCAAGGCAGATGGATCACTTAAGGCCAGGAGTTCGAGAACAGCCTGGCCAACAGGGTGAAACCCTGTCTCTACTAAAAATACAAAAATTAGCCAGGCATGGTGGCACATGCCTGTAATCCCAGCTACTCGGGAGGCTGAGGCACGAGAATTACTTGAACCCAGGAGGTAGAGGTTGCACTGAGTCAAGATTGTGCTACTGCACTTCAGCCTGGGCAACAAAGCAAGACTCTGTCTCAAAAAAAAAAAAAAAAATTGAATAAGTCTAATAAACAATAAAGCAACAAAAAACCCAAGAGGTTATAACATGTTTAAGGCATTATCCCAAAAGACGGCATAAATTTAGATTTTTAAAAGATAGACACAACCTGGCCTTTTGCCTTAGTTCACTGTAACAGGGTATATCCACATGTAACTTGGGCGTCGGTTTTTGAGATTAGTGGTAACATATAGAAATGATTTTAGTACAATGACAGGTTATAGTAGTACATATAAATATATTAGCTGTTCAAATGAATATCTGAGTGGATTTTGTGTGCACAAACATGTGAATAAATAATGTTACCTATACGAACTCTTTGCTATGATTTAGGAATGTCATTCCTTTCCTGTCTCAAAAAAGTAGCTAAACAAGGTATTTTATCCTGATTTCTATTTTATCTTGGTTTGTAAAATAAACCATTTCAAAAACTAAAGGTGTATTTCTACTCACAGGATCTGTATTTGCATAGCTTTGCATAAATACATACATACACACAGGCAATACTCGAGAGAAGAAATACATGTATATCTCTATGTACTTGAATGTAACTTCAGATATGTATGTTCTACCTTACCAAAAGATATACTGGGAGTTTTTTAATAGTTCTAATTCTTTCCTTTAGGTTTTGCTACAAGATTCCTTAAATTGCCTCTTATGTCTGAGATCACACATAAGGGAAAGAGCATGTGTAAAACTGATTTCAAATCACATCAAGCTACTTGGTTGCCACTAGAAAGCCAAAAAGCATGGACCCGCTATAAATATTTAGGCTGTCCTTGTTAATAAATGCTACAAGGCAACTGGGAAGAGATATGGAAATCTGAAAGTACAATGATAAAAATCTTAAAGAATCATCTATTCCAACTAGTTAAGACTAGGAACCACTAAATAAATTCCATTCTATGACTAGGCTACCCTGTCCAATAATGGCTATGGTTAACAATTGTTTTTCCCCATAAATCGTTCATTTTATGTAACTATTCACAGTTTGTATGCCATTCACATGTATATACAATAATCTAATCTTGACCAAACCTTTGAGAAAAATGTGGCACAATTAAATCAGGGGCACAGAAATAATGTGACTTACACAAAGCTACTAAACTATGAATGGCAAAATTGAGATAACCAAGTCTCCTGCCCCTAAATGTATCTTTATTGTCTCCCACCTGATCTGCAGGACTGAATTCCACTTTCCCTGATAAGTCCCATTTCTTGCAGCACAATGCCCCCTTGTCCACCCAACTAGAATTCTTCCTTAGGTAGTTTATCAAGCCCTCTCTAGTCAATTCCCTACACTGCAGCTAGAAGTATCTTCCCAAATTTAAACCAGGAAGTCTTCTATGTAAGACCAGCAAATGTTGTTCACTGTTTCTAGATAGGGAATAGACTTCTTACCAAGGTCTTTAAAGGATGAGTGACCTCATCCCTTCCTACCTTGTCAGGTTTAGAGCAGATTTTGTGATCACTGACAGGCTTTTTGTTTTTCTTAAGCACCATGCTTGCTCACCCTAGATCCCTCTCAACCCCTTTTCACTTAGTCAATGTATATTCTTTCTTACTTTCAGGCAAGCCTTCCCTTCCCTTCCCTTACTAAGTAAATCAAATGCTCCTACTATATACTCTTTCTCATGACACCATATACCTCTACTTCTCTGAAATTACCATCATTGCAGTTTACATTTATTCATGTAATTACTTGGTTAATGTCTGCCTTTTCCATCAGACTGTCAGTGCCATAAAGAGGAAAAAGGAGGTCAGTTTTTCTGTTTTTAGTCACTATTATATCCCCAATGCTTGGCACAATTCTCAGCCTGCAAGTAGATACATGATTTAAAAGCTAAGCAAATATAGAACGAGGTTAATTCTTTCAGTCTTTAAATATTTGAAAATAGTTATTAACAATTTCTCTACATTACACACACAAAAGTTATGTTAAAAAACCATTCTGATTCTTCAAAATATTTTTTTATGATAAAGTTCCCAGATACTTCTTAAAACCTGGAAATCATAAATGAATACAATGTTATCTTCTCATCAGTACAGAGACTGCACTTCCCCATTCCAAGTACTTCACTTCTATTAAAACAGTCTACACTTGTGTTTTTAGTTTGTGCTGACAGAACAATATCTGAGACTGGGTAATTTACAAAGAACAAAAACTTAACATCTTACAATTCTTGGCTGGAAGTCAAGGTGTCGGCAGGTTTGGTTGTCTGGTGAGGGCCGCATCCTCCAGAGTAGAGGAAAACTGTGTCCTCACATGGCAGAAGGCAGAAGAGGAAGCTCCTGGAGGCTGTGAAAGTTGCTTTTATAGGGGTCTTACTCCCATTCACAAGGGAAGGAGCCCTCATGACCTTATGACTTCTTAAAGGTCCTGCGCTCTAATAGTATCCCATTGGCCCTTAAGTTTCCACATCTCACTTTTGGAGAAGACACATTCAAACTCTGGCACTGTGGGATATGGCAGTGACAGTTAAACCACAACTTTCCACGTCTCTTCACATGAACTTCTTTTAAAACACATCTACTTGATTCACGGCTAGTTTGATAATTTGACAAACCTATATGCAAAATTTTAATCATTATTACAGACCATCTTAGTTTCAGCCAACCATTTCAGATAACTAAGCTTTTTCAACCCTAATTCCCTGATCCAAACTATTAGCTTTTGCTCCCAACTTTATGTGATATGCAAATGTGATGTGCCTGTTTAATCCAAGTCCGTGATAAAAATGATTAATAGAACAGAGTGAAAAAAACGACCATGCCATGTCACTAGAAATACCTTTCTCCAAGCTGACATCAATTCATTCATCAAATTATTTCAATCATCCACTAATTTACCCGGCCCAATAACCCAACTCCTGATTCGCCCATCAATTAAATATTTCATAAACATATCATGAGACACTTTGTCTGAAACATTGCTAAATTCTATTTACTCAACCTACATGGGGAAAAAAAAATCACATATTTAACATGACACACTCCTAGTGAGCCCATGTGGTCCCTAGAAGACTGCTCCTTTTCTAGGTAAGTCCTCACAATCATCTGTCTAATAATCAGTTAATGAATTGTCCAAAGGGCCAGGCGCGGTGGCTCACACCTATAATCCCAGCACTTTGGGAGGCTGAGGCAGGCAGATCACGAAGTCAAGAGATTGAGACCATCCTGGCCAACATGGTGAAACCCCACCTCTACTAAAAATACAAAAATTATCCAGGCATCGTGGCAGATGCCTGTAGTCCCAGCTACCTGAGGGGGCTAAAAGAGGAGAATCACTTGAACCTGGTAGGCAGAGGTTGCAGTGAGCAGAGATAGTGCCACTGCACTCCAGCCTGGCAACAGAGCAAGACTCTATCTTAACAGCAAAAAAAGAATTGTCCCAAGGATAAACATAAAACCCACTAATCTTATAATAGCAGAATTCTACCTTTCCTCTTTTTTGAAAATAAAAACAGTATCTGCATGATCTTTAGTCTTCTGGCATCTCTGTTACTGGTCATAATGGTTCAAAGATTACCTAACCATTCATATCTGCAAGTTATTTAATCCTAGGACATTAACTAGTTAAGAGCAAAAAAGTGCTTTCTCATCATTGCTTTGCCTTTCTTCAATTCCCTTGCCACTGTCACTAGTCTCCTTTACTGAACTTGAATATCATTTTCTTTTGATAGAGAAATTAAAAACCCAGGAGTTCCATAACTCTGCCTTCACTCCACTATCCAATATTACATCTGTCCCAACCAGTAGTTTATTCTTTTATTATTATGTTTCTTTCATGATCTGAACATAACATGTTCCAGTACTTACTATCCTTACAAGCCTCAATGCATTTTAGGATTCAGCTTCCTGTATGCCATTCTCTCAGTTTTATACTACATTTGTATTTGTGTCCCAACCTTTTCTTACTTATGAGAATAATTTTTGCTTATATGGTCACTATTTCACTTTAAGGAACTCCACACATTCATTCATTCAATGAATGTTTTACTGATTGCCATCTATATGCAATTCACCAAACTAAAGCATACAAAGATACCTAAGATCTATCTGGTCCCTGTCTTCAAGGAATCTACACAGAAATATAGACTTGCTAGGTGGAATTGTAGGCTTCTACAACACCAAGATAAAAATAAGTGCTGTGTGAGCAGAGTACAGAGCAACTAGCTCAAGCATGAAATAGCTGCTTAAGTCTTCATCAAGGAAATGACATCTGAATTGAGTCGTGAGGAAGCAGCCATTAGAAGACTGGAAGTATCCTAGGGAACAGCATGTGCAAAGCTATAGCAATATGAAAAAGTACATTGTTTTCATACAGGAATGATGGGCTTCATGCAGCTAGGACTTAAGGTGCATGAAGTGTAATTGCAAGAGACAGCTTAGAAATACGGGGTCAGTTATAAAAAAAGGCCTTGTAAGTTAAGTCTCCAATACATAGAATAAAATAAAATGAAGCAAATGCTCTCTATAGAATACTATGCAGCAGTTAGGAGTAGCAATCCAGACGTATGCCCAAAGACATAGACAGATATTTAAAACAGTGCTGAGGTCAAAATAAATAATGTCTAGAGCGTAACACAAGCAATGCAAATTTAAAATACATGCAAGTCCAGTATTTGTCTGTACACAAAATAAATCTACATGTTTTACAAGGACACACACAAATAAAAGGATTCAGATCAGAAACATCAGAATTTACCTATCAAGTAGAAGAGTAACGAGTGTAGGAAATAGGAACAAAGTATTTTTTTAAGCAGACATACACTTGTTTTATGACCCAAAAAGTCTGTATGTTTTCCTATACTTGACAAAGGTTTTAAAGTCTGGGAATGGCAAAATCTAATGTAGCTTTTAGAAACAAAGTTTGGCACGGTGTAAAGAATATAGCCCTATAGTTATAGTTTCTTCTTGAGTCAATGAACAGGGGTTCATTACCCTTTTTCTACATATGCTTAATAGATCTTATTATTCTGCAAGAAAAGGCTAAGTATAAGACTAAACTGCCAGTAAGTAATGATGGATGTAGAAATTTTGGTAGTAGAATAAAGGAAAGACAAGAGCTGAGAGGGAGTAAGTAGTTGCAGATAAAAGCGGCATCTTAAAACTCAAATTTGATTATCTGCCAAGAATGGTATTGAAAACACTCCTGCATTGCAATAGACACTGAACTAAATAAATGCTAAGAATTTCACCAAATTTAAGATCTGTTCATTTTCTTATAAGTGTGCCAAAGGGACAGCAATGAGAAATTAAAACAAAGCCCCTCTGAGTATGTCTTGGGAGCTCAGAGTAAAGCTCTCTGGAATAAACTCACACACGCCCTATCACTTGAGAGATGAATCTTGCATTACACCAAGAACTGCTTCATCTGTACAAACAGACTTTCTATAGAACTGTAACTGAACACTACAGGCAATGAGCCAACACTTTTAAATTTCATCAAGCTCTAGTGCCAGGTGACAACTGTTTGCTGTGACATGATTTATGCAACACATTTCATCTAGTTATCTCAGAATCAAAGGAATTTTACCAAAGGGTTCTTATTCAAATAAACAGGAAGAATTTCTACCCCAATCACATCTGTGAAAAGTGGAAGACACGTGGTAAGTTTCAGGAAAAGATCCTACTGATTAAATTCTGAGAATAAAGGACTGGAAAACATAAAATTGGCACACTAACTGGGCACTCCTCTATCATGAAGACACTGTTTTACATTTGGATGCAGTGAACTAACTAAAAAGCTACCTGAATCAAAATAAATTTTATGAATAATAAGTGAAAGTATACATAACATATAACAATACTTATTTATATAACTTTACATTTCTACAGACATACTCATGAGGGTCAGATTTTTTTGTTTTGCTCTTCCCTTTTTGTTCTGTGTCAGTAATTTCATGGGGATTCTTTTCCTTCTCCATCTTCTCTTGAAGTATCACTTCAGCCCCTAGTTATTTCATCCTACATTCTTATCCATTTTACTCAGAATAAATTATAGTTTGAAAGAAGGTAGAATTTAAAAGAGGACAGCTTCCAGCAAAGTTTTTTACCTAAAGAAGGTTATGTATGTCATCCATGAATGGTGAGAGTATGGGTGTTGTTCCTTTTCTCTTCATAATACATGTGTTGCTTTTATAATCAAGGAAAAGAGTTTTAAATAGTGATATAGTGACATGATGGAGAAAAGAAATTTATTGTAACAAATGTTCAACTTCTAAAGATGGTTGGTTACATACCAAAGGACCCTGGTCAGGGATCTTCCTCTTGCCTTCTACCATTCCTCTGGCTTACAACCCAACTTAGACATGAATACACGAATTCATCAGCTTTATTATAGGGAACATGACAAATTGGACGATGGAAGGCAGGGGCCAGTGAAACCTAAAAGTTGCATATCGGGTACTTAGAAAAGATACTAAATCTACTCTGGGCTCTGCAAATTAAATTATATTATACTAAAATGCTCAATTTTCTTATGAGATGCAAATTAAATCAGCACCAATTGGAGAATACAAATACTCTTACTCCTCAATCTACACATAGATTATTAGATAAACAATCTAATATCTTAACATCACATAATAGATTTAATATTATTTTTTAAAAGTCCTTGTTCCATAAAACAATCATCACCTTGATATTTGTCCAGCTTTCCTCTACCTTATACTAATCAAATAAATAAGATAAACCAACATCTTAAAAAATATAATTTTCAATGTTTAATTTTACTTTTCTTAGCTCTAAACTTGAAATCGATAAACTCAGTTGTTGTAAAACCTTATTCATATCACTTAGTTCATTTTTGTCTACTTTAAATGAAGCAGGATTTCACAGACGCTCAGAGCTAGTACCTTACCTCCCTTAACCCCATCCCAACCCCACTCCAGGTTTAGTTATAGGCTACACATGCCCACTATCAAAAAAAGCTTCTTAACACTGTTAACTATTTTCTTGACATTTCCAAGTACACATTTCTATTCTATTTCTACAGTAAAAAAAGACAATGTTTCCCTAATCACTCAACCAATTTCCTAACAAACAACACATTTTCATTACATGTGCAACAGAAAACTATAAACGCCTCTCAATACTCCTATATTCTTACTCTAATGTATTTAATGTTCTCTGATTATTTTTCTTATAACAGATTATCATAATTCATAAAATCTGACAATTCTTAGTACATTTTTAACATCCATTGCTGAGATTTACTATTTATTTTCTTTATCTTCATTAATATGTATTTAGAATATTTATTTATTTAAATTAGACAAAATATATGTAGCAAACGTTTATAAAGCTCTTAAGACAGCAACAAACTACTTTCATCACATAAAATCATAAATTGAGTTTCATGTTTATCACTCAATAAAGTTCACCATTTTTATTCATTTAATCCAGCTTCCCAATCCGCCAAAACAATTTTAACAGATAACCATGTTAGATGGTAGATGGCATTTGTCATCCTGATCCTAAAGTTCACAGAATGTGCTTTGGATGAAAATAGAACAGTTTTAACACCACCACGTAAAGTCATGCAATGAGGTCAACTCAAATCAGTGACTAAGCAATCTAATACATCTATCAGTTTTCTCATCTAAATGAGATACAATTTAAGAACTATATTGCTTGTTCAAGGAATAGTTCCTTGCCACAAAGAACTGTTAGTAGAACAATATTGTGCTAGAAAAAGGATTTTTTTAATTTAATGTAACATAATTACCACTGACAAGTCCGTTAAGTTGAAATATAAACAAAGTATGACTTAATGAGAACATACAAGAGATTTCAAGAAATGTTTACAGGAACAGAAACAAAATCATAAGTACTAACATCTCTGAATATATTTTCATATACCATACCTATGGTTTATTGATATTAAATTAACATCCAAAGTTATTAAATTTTAATTTGCATAACAATTTTTACAAATGCCTACGTAAGCATACCTACATAAGCTACTTTGTTTTTACATAAACATAATCATTTGGAGAATATCTGAAAGAGAGAACATACTCTTTAATACATATTAAAATATTTCTTATTTCAGTCACAAGAAATAAGTTGTTTGAGTGGCACAAGTGAACTTTTGTATTTTCCAATTCATAATTAAGTTGAAGTTTACTCTTCCTGAAAGTAAAAGGGGTAACAGTCTCCAACTCATTTTATGAGACCAGTGTTACTCTGATTTAAAAAAGAAAAAAGTGACAAACATTCTACAAGAAAAGGTAACTACAGTGCAATCTCCCTTAGGAAGACAAATAACAAAATATCTGTAACCAAATCCTATCAAACCCAGAAACATACATATAAACAGATAATGACAAAATGGGATTTATCTCAGAATTCAAGGTTGCTTTATCATAAAAATATCAATCAAGGTTTTTACCAGATTAACAGATTAAAATAAAAAGCATAAAATAATCTCGATTTAACATTCACTCATAAATAACCCTCAGCAAACTGGGAGTTGAAGGGAATTTCCTCAGTCTAATAAAAGGCAGCCAGAAAGAAACTATAGCTAACATCATACTTACTAGGGAAAGACTGAATATTTTCTTTCTAATATAAGAGGGCAAAGATATCCTCTTAGTTTTATTTAACACTGTAGGTCCTAATCAATGCAATAAGGCAAGAAAGATTAATCAAAGGCACACAAATTAGAAAAGACGCAGTAAAAACTGACTTTATTTGCAGACATGACTGTCTATGCAGAAAATTTTTAAGAGCTTACCAAAATTTAAATAAATAAAGCTATTATTAATAGTGCATTTGGTAACATTACAATGTTACAAGGTCAAAATATAAAAAGTGAATCATACTTCAGAACTAGTCAAATTGTATTTCAACATTAGCATTGCTAATATGGCATTGCTAGCATTACAAGAGCATATGATATCACTTAAAATAGTTTTAAATATATAATGGGAATAAACTTAACAAAAAATATATGCAAGAATTATGCACTTAAAAACTACAAGACACTGGTAAGAGAAATCAAAGTCCTAAGTAAAGAAAGAGAGATATCATGTACTTGGATCATAACATCCAATATTGTTTAATATATTAATTTTCTTGAAACAGATCTAAAGAGTCAATGCAACTCCAATCAAAATCCCAGTAGGCTTTTAAAAATTTATATGAAAATGTAGAGAACATAAAGTAGCCATAACAATTCTGAAACGCCAGAGAAAGTGGGAGGACTTATATATTTCTTAACTCTAAGACTATAAAGCTACAATAATAAGGAAAATAATATTATTATTTTAATAAGGAAAATATAAGCTTTATAGTCTTATAGTTAAGACTTATATTTTATATAATTTTTATTATATAAAAAAATTATTTCCTTACAATAATAACGAAAATATTTCCATTCCATTATTTTAATTACTGCCTTTATAATAAAGATAGTAATTAAATAACTATAAAGATAGTAATTAAATAACAATAATCGTTATTATTGTAAGGAAATAATATTATTTTTATATAATAAAAATTATGTAAAATATACGGTATCTGTATTATAAAGGTAGTAATTTAAATAATGGAATGGAAATAAACCCACACATATATATCGTCAATTGATTTTTCAATGAAAACGCTAAGGTAATTAAATGGAAAGTTATTGTCTTTTTCAACAAATGGATCTGGAACAATCATATACCCATTTGGAAAGGTAAGACACCTCATATCATATACAATAATTAACTCAAAATGTACCAGAAACCTAGAAATGAGATTATAAGCTACTAGAAGAACACAAAAGGCAATCTAAATGATATTCAGTTAGATAATAATCTTTAACACTCCACAAAAAGCACAAAGACAAAAAATCAATAAATTGGGTTTCATCAAAACTAAGGACTTATTCTTTGAAAAGGTACACTTAAGAAAATGAAAGCACAAGCACACAGACTTGGAAAAAAAATTTGGAAAACATATTTCTGATAAAGGACTTGTATCCAGAATATGTAAATACACATACAGAACTTAATAAGAAGGAAACAAAAAAACTGTTTTTTAGAAAATAGGGGCTGGGCAATAATGGGGCCCATGCTTATAATCCCAACAGTTTGGCAGGCCAAGGCAGGAGGATTGCTTGAGCCTAGGAGTTCAAGACCAGCTTGGGCAACATAGGGAGTCCCCAGTATCTACAAAAATTTAAAAAATTAGCCGAGCATAGAGGTACATGCCTATGGTTCCAGCTACTAATGAGGATGAGGTGAGAGGATTGTTTGGGGCTGGGAAGTCAAGGCTGCAGTGAGCTGTGATCTGACACTGCACTCCTGCCTACATAAATAAAAATGAAACTAAAAAATAGGGAAATGGTTTGGATACTTTATATAAGAATATATGCAAATAACCAAAAACACATGGAAAAATGCTCAAAAAATTAATCATTTTAGGGAAATACAAAGTAATGTAACTGTAATGAGTTAACATTACACCTTCATTAGAATGATAGCTAAAATAAAAAGTACTGCTAATACCAAGTTGACAAGGATATAGAGCAACTGGTAGGAATGCAAAATGGTACAGCCCCTACGGAAAACAGTTTGGCAGTTACTTATAAAAATTAAAACACACCCTTATCATATGACTCAGCAATTGCCTTGTACACATTTATCTGAGTAAAATAAAAATGTATGTCCACTTATACTGCATAACACTTATACTGCATAACACTGTGTCTGCATAACTGCCTTATTCATAATAGCTAAACCCTGAAAAAGAAAAATTCCACCAAATAGTAAACAGAATAAACAAATTTTTGTGCTATAGCCACACAGTGAACTACTGCTCAGCAGTACTGATACATGTTCAGGTAAAATCCAAAAGAGGCCACGTACAAAAACTACAAACTGCATGATTCCATTTATATAAAATTCTAGAAATGGCAAAACTGTAGTAATAATAAAGCAGATCTGTGGCTGCCAGAAGCAGAGATGGAGCAAAGGATTGACTACAAAGGGGCAGCAACAAACTTTTGGGGGTGATGGAAATGATTCATACTTGATTGTAATGGTAGAAGACAATTGTATACAGTTGCCAAAACTCATCAAATTGTACATTTAAAACTGGTGAATTATATTGTAAGTAAATCACATTCCAATAAAGATGATTTTAAAAATAAAAGCAATTAAACATACATTGAAGACTTTTACACTGGTGGGAATGTTTGATAACTTACCCATCCAAGATGTTAGATTTGGATGGGTTAAACTTTCCCAACTTCTTAGATTTGAACAGTTTCAGCTTGTTAGATTTGAACAGGTAAAAATGTAAATACCAAAAAAAAAAAAAAAATTCAAAAGGTATCGGTGAAAAAGTGTCTCTCTTACCCTTATGATTTCTATGCCTTTTTACACTTAATTTATATTCACAAGAAAACAATACTGGTATATAAGGATTTGTTCCTAATTAAGGTATCTATATTTTAAAGGGGTACTTTATTAAAATAGAAGAATCACTACAATAATATGCAGGTCGTTCTTCTCCAGAGGGGAACCTTCCCCAAAGCCCTTACAATCTGAATTCTTTACCCCTACAAATCAGAGTATCAGTAGTCTAACAGCATTTTGGTATCTCACTTCTAACAACCTACCAATCCTTGTTCTATTAATCTTGTGGCAAATATAAACCATTTCTTATCATATGTTAATCTGTTTTTCTGTTTTTGAAACAGAGTCTCACTCTGTTGCCCAGGTTGGAGTGCAGTGGCAAGATCTCAGCTCACTGCAACCTCCGCCTCCCAGGTTCAAGTGATTCACCTGCCTCAACCTCCTGAGTAGCTGGGATTACAGGCATGCACAACCCTGCCCAGCTAATTTTTATTTATTTATCTATTTTTAGTAGAGACAGGGTCTCACCATGTTGGCCAGCCTGGTCTTGAACTCCTGACCTTATATAATCCACCTGCCTCAGCCTCCCAAATTACTGGGATTACAAACATGAGGCACCACACCCGGCCCATATGTTAATCTGGATGTATTACAAGTGCAATGAAAATATCCTTAAAGAGTGACTACAAAAATCAAAGCTATTATTCTTGTTCCGCAGAAGTTTACAGTATACAGAGAAGAGAAGGTATACCGACATTTTTATGAATAATACAAGATACTATATATCTCAAAATAGAGTGGTGAGTGGTAAAGATAGTAAGTATTGCTATGGTGGAAAAAAGCAAAAGCAAAAGTGGACTCAAAGGAGATGGCGGGACTTGACTACTCCTGAAAAACAGGGTTTGAAAAAAAAGTGAAGGACAATTTCTTACCAGGGCAAAGAAGAGGAGAATGATGTAGCTGTGATGATGTGAACAACATTTTCAGTGGTCAGAGTAGAGAAAACATATTTGAGTTGGAAAATTAGAGAGAAATATAAGATTGGAAGTATAGAATTTATTCAAACAGCATTTATTAAGTACCTATTATATGCCAGGCACAGTATAGAAATGAGCAGTTTGGAAAGAAATTCCAAACTAAGACATTTTGCCTTTTTACTCCGTAGCGAGAAAACAGAGTTCTAAGGAACTCACGGCATTTTCATATAACATTATTTCAACCAATCTTGGCAACAAATGATTTTAAATAATAGAAAAACAGAGTCTCAGGAAGGTATATGTATATGCTTAAGGTCATATAGCCAAAACCAAAGCAAAAATCCCACATCTTCCTATTCCTAGCTCCATGCTCCTTGTCTCGTTCTACTGGTTATATCCTTTAGTCCTTTTCATTTTCTCAAGCAAACAATAAATTATTAAAGGAAAAAAAATGTGATACAATAAAAGCAATGTTTTAGTCAAATGCATATGGCCAGGTTGTCTGGGTTGAATTAAAAGGTAAAGAACATGGAAGGAAGGAAATCTATTAGTATAGCTGGCGCAGAAGTAATTGTGGCTTTTGTCAATTACTTTTGCACCAACCTATAGTAACTGTAATAATCTAGGAATTAGTGGTAGCAGTAGGAATGGAAGCCATTGGATACAAGACTTTATAGAAAAAGATTCAATTAGATGTCTTATTTGAAAATGCCAAGAGATTCAAAGATAACTAGGTGATTAGTAAGTAGAGCCACTGATAAAATGGAAACGTCAAGAAATGGTTCTATTTTGTTGAGGAAATCATCTACTGTGGTCAAATTATTGTCCAAAGTCAAAGATATTAGATAAAACATTTTACAAGTCTCTACCCCTAAAACAAAATAATCCAGCGTTTACTATCATCTTCGGATCTTTTATTTACAAATACTTATCGTTTTCTGTCTAGACTTAAAGTCTAGGCACCACCCTCCATCTAATCCCCAGAGGTATTCATATCCATAAAGCCCAGTGAGAGTTTATGCCTACTTCCTGGAAACCACTAAGAGAGAGCTTATACAGCTAAATCTAAAGAATAGGTAGCTCTTTAATAATTATAAATCAAGACAGAAAACTAGTCTTCAAAAGGGGATAACAAAGAGGGTAAGGACCAAAGAAGTATGAGCTAAGCCCAAGTAAAAGCATATGTAACCTGGAATGGAAAGAATAGAGGTCAATACTGCTCTTTGCAATGGCCAGTAGAGGCTGCCAGTGTACAAGCACACACAGGGCTTCCCCTCCCTGCCTCCCACAGACACAGAGTTGCCAACAAAATAAGAAACATTTCCATGGTATAATATGAAGCCCAACATTCTAGGCTCATCATAGAGCATCATGCAGCAGCAATCACCAAGGGTCCTTCCAACCCTGGCTTCTGTCATGGGAAAAAAAGAAAGCCAGAATATTATTTTGAGTATTTTTGAAAGATGATCACATTTAGCCACTGTCTGACCAAAAAAACCCACCAATCCTATGTGATTACCTTTCCAGAAATGATACCTCAAGTTTTACAGACATGTAAAAATGGGTTATTTTTCCCTGAAAAATAACTCTATTTAGGGCCTTCAAAATCCTTAATTGAATAGATGTATTATTCAGCTTCTTCGAATACAGTGAATCATTTACAGCTGACGGAAATTTTCACTGAGTATAGAGTCATAATTTGACCTATAATTTGTAAGTATCATTCTTAAATAACAAATACGAACATGCTTAAAAGGAATTTATTGATATTCAGCAGTCAGGTGAGATTCTGTCCATCTGTGCCCCTCACCCAGAGCCAAAAACACAAAGACACTCAAATACACCAAGTGGCAATCACTTTTTAAAACTCATTTCATGAATCTGCTCTACAATTTTAAGAATTATGTATCTGGCCCTTTTTGAGCTCCACAACACTGCTATTTCTTGTAGAGAGAAACTTTGCTGTCAATCACTGCTCCCTTTTGCCACACAAATATGTGCTGCAGCTTTCACTTGTCACTCCTATTATACGTAATGTAGGCAGCTTAGCACTAAATCAATTTAAGGAACTGCAGGAGTTAAACATACATTATTATTATGATGACAGAAAAGGCAATGAATGTCTTGCAGCTCCATTTGCTTTCTTTGTTAAGAAAGAAAAAGCTAATTATCTGCAGCTGTCAACCATGAAGACCTAGACCTATTTAAGTCAACATTAGCCTTGGACAACTGAAAACATTTCTCAGATTTTTACCCGATTGTTTTCTTTTTGAAAAAAAAGAGAAAAAACACATACATTCATTACAAAATATTAAACATTCTAAAGGGCAATGTAAAAACAAGTTGAAAAATGTAAAACTACATACTTGTATCCCTTTTCATAACCAATTCATTTAATATTTTTAAAAAATGCCTGTCAGTTTTTTGTAATATCCACTTTCTAATTAGTGTAGGCAAAATTTAGAAAAATGCAAAGCGTCTCCACATAAATTCATATAAAAAACATTCAAGTGAAAGCTCAGGCTAGTGGTTACAATGAAACTATGTTACAGATGATCAAGGGATAAATTCTGTTCATTTATTTAACAAAAAGAGAAAGAAAGAAACACATGTCACAAAGTTGAACTGTTGTAAAATGACAGAAAATGCACACTGAATCATGGTCTTCTATGTTCATATATTATTTTCTTTACCTACCAATCTTCTATTTTCTAGTCTAGTACCATTAGAATCCAGAACTAAATACCTGGTATTGAATTTTCTTTTTTCAAATTTAAGGATCAACTTGGGTATTTTTCCAGGACACCCAATAAGGATGAAAACAATATTTTCCATAAGTCAAAGATAAACTTAATATATAAATTATGAAATCTCTCAACACTATGTTTTAAAAAGTACACAAAGGTCATTATTCTTGATGGTGAACATAAATTTTCTTTGCATTTGTTTTTACTAGATCAATGATAAAATATTATTTTCCTATTATTTTCTTTAGAAGAGCTCTTCTTCTCATGAGAATATACTTAAAACTATTTTACAATTTCACATTAAAATACTGTCCAGTTTTCAAATAATTTTTTAGAAACCAATATAGATAAATTCAACCATACAAAATCAACAATATAAGAAATATATGGCATGTGACCCAAAAGAACTACAGTTTTAAAAATTACAGCTCATGTGTAAGTCCCTAAACCTGCCTTAAAAAGGAAGCCTTTTTAAAGTACATCTGACTCCAAGATGCTGATTTGCCATAAGCCCCCCTGCAATCTTGAGGGATCACTATTGTAATTCCGAGTCTCTAATTTATTAGAGACAAAGAGAAGGTCAAGAATCATTAGTATAAATAACACAAAAATCAAATGTGTCTCAGATCCAAAGAATGATATGTAAAAATGGAGAGCCAGTCATGTTTACGTATAGACATAGACATAGCCTATATGATCAAAACAAACAAATAAAAAACAGTATAATTATGTCCCCACAAAATACTAAGTAAATTTCCCACTGTCACAAACTAGTAACTGACAGGAGCAAGATTCCATCTCAACTTTTTACAATAAAGCCCAGATTCTTTTCACAGCCCAAGACTACCTTCCAGAGTTCTTCTCTGACATGGCTTTACATTTTCAGAAATCTGTATCTATTGTGATTGAGAGACAGCTGCTATCCTTTACAACTGATGATGCTGGTGACAGTGTTATACTCTACGCATATAAACAGAGCAGAATTGACAAAAATATTAGGAGGTGATCCTTGTCTTAAAATGAGCAGAAGACAGATAACCTTCAAAGGGTTCTTCTAGCATTCTAACATTCTATGAGTAATTTATCTTATTAAGATGTTTGGGAACAGATAAAAAAAATCTCTGGCTATTTCTTTTCTAACTTTCTCATATTTGTTCAAGATAATAACTCCTACCCCATCACTATTTTACAAAAATTAAAAATAGCATCTACATTAATGTAATTCTTACAACGCTGTGATATTATTTTATACAGGTGAGAGTATTTGAACTTAAAATACTGACGTTCAAAAAGATTATAGTGCCTTGGCCCAAAGCACCAAATTACTAAACAGCAGAGCAATTCTAAAGGAAAATCTATCCTACTCACAGCTCAGGATGACATTTACCCTTATTATATTAGATGCTGCCATAATAACAGCATCCATTTGTACATCACTGTACCTTTGTCACCTGTTCCCTAACTTGGTCCTCAGAACAACCTTGCAATACAACAAGGGAAGTAATATCATTCTGGCATCATTTTACAAATATCATTCTGGCATCATTTTACAAATAACTAAGTCTTGGAGAATTTAAATCACATGCTCAAGGATCCTTACAAAGTAATGTCAACGCCAAGTCTCAAACAGAGGCCTCCTAACTCCAAGTCTAGTGTTTCTTTTGTCACTACATCTGACTGTCAATTACAAGTTTGGCTACAATGTATCTTTGAAACATTTCTATGCCTACTCTGCTTAAATTTGTGTAAGTCTGAAATTCATTAAGTGTAACTGAGCTCATGAAAGCATTGTGTTTATGCTTATGTGTGGTATAATAACTTATGTTCCCTATACAGAATTGCTTTTAAAATATATTTGTCTAAGACTTTCAAGAAAATTCTCACCCAGATTTTGAATGATCAAGAATAAAATAGCTAGTGATTAGAAAAATCCTTCTTAAATCCCAGCAAGGGAGAAAAAGGATGCCTAATTTGGGAGTTTGTTGAATTATAAATCAACCTTCTCCTTATATCCAATTAATAGGACAGACAGTAGTACTGCCTAGAATTCTGTCTTCAATTCCTCTGAATCTTTCTACCAAATGCACTGTGATTACTGAATGATCTCATTTAGTAAACAAGCTTCTTGCTCCTTCATTAGGTCCTAATCTAAATTATAGTATAAAGACAAAGCTCTCTACTCCTGACTAACTTACGATAAAGAGCACGGGCTGGCCATGTGGCCTGATGAGGTTCTGGGACACAGAGGGGTCTTTTTTTGGACTTTATCAGTCTTAGGGCAGGCAATTTATTTTGAGTCAGAAAAATAAAATATAATCTTGGCCATCTGGTTCTGTAACACACTGTATTTGTTTAGAAAGGTCACTGTTGTCAAGTTATTGAATGTTATCTCCGGAATTGACAGGAAGAGGGAAGTTTTTGAAAGAAGGCCAAGAATATTAAAGCACCGGATATTAAGGTGTAAAACAGTATTTAAGCAGTATATAAAAGCTTGGGTTTTCATGCTAAACAGACCACAGTTCAAATCCTAGCTCTATCACTTACTACTTAAATGACCATGGGCAAGTCACTATCTTTCTTAATCCAATTTTCTCCATCTATAAAATCTAGACAACACAACCTAGTGAGATATTGTAATGAGAAAATGATGTAATACCTATACATCACTAGCTCATATTCAAAATTTACATAATAATTTTCAGTATAATTTTTATTCTAATTTTTGTTTTGCCTGAAACCAAAATTTTCATTACTTTTATAAACACTTCTCCAAACAACAAAGTGTAATTCCAATACAGAATCACAATTTGTGCTACATAAAATATACAGATTTAGAGCCTATCCCTAACAAAAACTTCAATCTATCATAAGCATTTAAGCAATATTCATTTCCTTGTTAAATCAGATATGTAGCAGTTATTATTTTGTCAGTGAAATGATTGAGTTACTGTGACAGTGAAGAATGAATACTAGGCAATATCAATATCTGAACAACTTCAGGGGGACTAATACTGCTGTTTTATTGGAAAACTGTTACAGTATCCTGATGTTGCTATGCAAGTTATTTTCTGCACATGATGTAGTTTTCTATTAATGTTGCATAGCAGTACTATGATCCAACTATTGCAGTAACAACATGATCCAGAGTTGACTTAGACAGGCTATTTAGGCCCTTTCCTTTTGTGAGATTAGCAATATGGTTTAAAATATACTAATAATTAAAACACACATAGAAAAGTAGCTCAGTCAAAACTCCATCTAGAATGCTGCTGAGGAGCAACATATTCGATGCAGCAGGCCAGAGTCTGGATTGACTTATATAACCCCTTAAGAATCTTAATGGTAGGCAAACACTTCACCTGCGGAATGATCCCCACACATAAGCGGATTTCCCAAAATCAAAGTAGGCACTATAAGCCAGGGGCAAAAGCTGCAGTCTTAGGCTAGGGAAGAAGATTTCCATCTGTTTTCTACTTCAAGTATTAGCTGCTACAGAGTTTCCCCTTTGGTGTCATAATAATAGGCACATATTTTCATATGAACTACTGGGTTCTCTTTATTTCTCCACAATACTGACCCGAGAGATCTGAAAATCATTAAAAACGAATTTCTAACTCTGAGGTCTAGCCAAGAAGACTACCTACAGACTAACGAAAGTCTAAAACATGCATACTGAATTAGGGGTTATAAAGATAAATGAATCCGAGAAATTTATAAGCCTATATAGAATAATACACATGAGAAGCTCTCTTGATCAAGTTTCACTTACCCAGCTTGCTATGTAAACCCACATTGCTCACTTCCTCTCTAACCATACTGACAGATACCCACAGCATACTGAAAACTCACAGCCTGAAGGATTCTCTCTAGCACGTCCCTCAACACTTCTGCTCCCAACTGCTGAGCTGTATTCACCCAGAACAGTATTTGTTCTGAAACTTCAATAGGGGAGTTTTATTGTTATTGTAATTAGCTAATTTAATTAAATATCACATAAACCATGAAAGCAAAAATAAAAGGTCTTGTATCTTTAAAAACGAAGTCAAATGCATTGAAAAGACTTGATAAAGGCAAGTCACTACAAAACACCGCTGTTGAAATAGGCAAAGATAAGATAAATATTTATAAAATTGGGTAAAATAATAAAATATAAAATGTTTCTCAAAATGTAGCATGGAAGTCAAGCATAGACTGCTGAGCCCGACCTTCCATAGTTTCTGATTCAGTAGGTCTAGAATAAAACCAAAGAATCTGCATGCCATAAAATTTCCATGATGTTGAGGCTATTAGGCTGGGAACCAGGCTGGGAACCACACTTTGAGAACCACTGCTCTGCAACTGTCTCAATTTTTAATCTAGATTAAAGAAATATGGCATAAACTGGATATGATTTGCTATAGATGCAGATTTACATAAGACTTGCAGTTCCAATCAGCAAACCTATATTGAAAAAAAGGCCTTTGGTCCTAGTCACAAAAACGTCTATTTATATGTTTTATATATTTTAAGTTAAAATGTTACTGAGAAGTATGCCACACTTTTTATGACCTACGGTTTTAACGTTTTCCATTAATAGCCAAACTATGAGAAGCAATTTCATCCGAAGAGATCCTTTGTCAAATACAGACCATGGAAGTACTTCTGCAGATTTAAAGTTCTTTTACCTTCATCACTTGCAAGGAGGAAACTCTGCGATTGCTTTGTTGGTTGTAAGACTTCCCCAAAACACAAACTCATAGAAGCTCATAATATCAATGATACTTTTAAAATAAAAGCCAAAAGGTTTAATATCACTATCTCCAATTTATAGATGAGATTACTGACTCAGAAGAAACATATCTAAAGGTAAGTCAGCCAACAAGCGGCAGTCAAGACTCTGAATACAGATTTGTCTCCAAATACAGTGTTTCTTTTCCCCAATCATAAAATACTGCAATATAATCTTTAAAAGAGTCAAAGACAGGTTTGCAACAATATACCATTAGAACCCGAATCGATCTAAATGTCTGCAAAACAGAAAATGACCCAAATGGCAGCCAGGTATGGTGCCTCATGCCTGTAATCCCAGCACTTTGGGAGGCCAAGGAGGGAGAATCACTTGAGGCAAAGAGTTGAAGACCAGCCCAGGGAACACAGGTAGGTACCATCTTCACAAAAAGTGAAACATTAGCTGAGTGTAGTGACACATGTCTGTAGTCGTAGCTACTTGGGAGGCTGAAGCAGGAAGATTGCTTGAGCCCACAAGATCATCAAGGCTGCAGTGAGCTGTAATTGTGCCACTGCACTACAGCCTGGGCAACAGAGAGAGGGGAAAAGAAGGAAAAAGCAGGAAAGAAGGAAGAAGGAAGGAAGGAAGGAAGGAAGGAAGGAAGGAAGGAAGGAAGGCAGGCAGGCGAGAGGGAGGGAGGGAGGGAAGGAGGGCAGGCGGGGAGGGAGAGCAGGCGAGGCAGCAGGGGGGCGGGGGGCAGGGGGGCAGGCAGGGAAAATTGCCAAATGTAAACAATTATGATAACTGGATGATATCAAGATGATATCTTCATCTTCAACATAGTCATAAACATCATCTAGAGCTTAACTTACTAAGTGGCGAGAAGGATCATCAAATATAGAGCACTGTAAGGCAGCTAGTTTACCAGCATCGACGCAAAGTTTAGAATCTATGGACTGCTTGAAAACAGAGGAAGAGATGAGGCAGCACAATGACAGCAGTCACCATTAAGATCATGCCATTAAACCAAGTTTACCATTTTAGAAACTAGAGGCAGAGACAAACAGCACCTTAAATCTGCCCTATAAGGTAGTGATACATGCATGTTGCATTATAAATTCCAGAAGAGAACCATACCTGTAAAACTATGAAGGAGTCCGTCTTCATATTTCATAAGCCTATCAACACAACTTTATAATAATTGCTTTATTCAGTTGTGTTTTAAATAATTGGAGAAAAAATGTTACAAACCAAAATGCATTTATATGTATTTTTATACATGCCTTTCATAATGCCTATTTATAGTTACTTTTAACCATTCCTCTTTATTTCTTCACACGGATTAAAATTTACCATCAAGTGTCCTTTCATTTCAACCTGAAGGACTTCTTTTAATATTTCTTAGAGTTTGTGAGAATTCTTTCAGTTTTTGTTTATTTGAAAATTTCACTTTGTGAAAAAGAGTTTAGCTAAACAGAGAATTACTGGTTGACAGTCTATTCTTTCAACGTTGAAAATGTCTTCTAGCCTCCACAGCTTCTCGTAAGTCAGCTATTAAGCCTACTGAAGATGCCTTGCAACAAGTCATTTTTCTCCTGCTGCATTCAAGATTTTTCTTTAAATTCAACTATGATAAGTCTAGGTGTGAATCACTTTGGGTTTATACAACTTGGATTACAATGAGCTTCTTGAATGTGTAGTATAGAGTATTATTTTTCATCAAGTTTGGGAAGTTTTCTGCCATTATTTTTAAAAAATATTTTTCTGCCTTTCTCTTCTTCTGGGAATCCTATAATGCCGATGTTGGTACAACATTTGATGGAGCCACGTAAGTCTTTTGAGGCCCTGTTCATTTTTCTTCCTGATCCTCACACTAAATATCTCTATTCACCTAACTTCAAGTTAAAAGATTCCTTCATTTGTCAATTTATATCTGTTGTTAAGCTCCTCTAGTGAATTTTTCATTTCAGTTATTATACTTTTAAGCTCCAGAATTTCCTTGTTTTTTAATAATTTCTATCTTTACTGATACTCTTTCTCTGGTGAAATACCATTCTGATACTTCCCTTTAATTCTTTAGACATAGTTTCATTTAGTTCTTTGAATGTATTTATAATAGCTAACTTAAAGACTATTAAGTCTGAAATCTAGGCTCCCACAGGGTCATTTTTTTGTTAGCTAGTTTCTGTTTTTTGTTTTTTTTATGTTTTGTCTTTCCGTGTATGTGGCATATTTCCTGTTTCTCTTCATTTCTCAATTTTTGTTGAAAACTGGACATTGTAGGTAATATATTTTGACAACTCTCATAACAGATTGCTCCATATTTTTCCCCTAAGTTTTTAAATCATCAATGTGTTACTTTTCTTGATGTTGTCTATTTAGTGCTTTCATGAACTAATTTTACAGACCCTGTATTCCCTGTAGTGTGTGGCCACTGAGTTCTCTGCTAGAACTTTTTTTTTTTTTTTTTTTTGGATCTTGTTTTTATTTGTAAACCTGGCTTCCTAGAAGTCACTCCTGGACCAGTATCATGTAGTAGCGAACCAACGATCTTTTAGAAGATTTCCTTAAATGCCTTGACTATATGTCTTCCACACTTTGCAAAGAAATCTTCGTAAGAAGTCATACCTTCAAGCTTCGGGCAGCTTACAAATAGCACTGATTTTCACTTTCTCCTTACACAGTGCCTCAAGATCAGCCAGAGGTGACATTTTCCTTCCCCAGATCATTTCTGGGCATGTGTACAGACTTGCACATTGTACAGCCTTTTAAATACCCAGGAATACGCCAGAGCTTTCCCAAGTTCCCTATAGTTGGCTACTTCTCCAGAATTTCCTTTTAAATTCCTGGCCTCAACTGAAATCACAGCCTTAGGCAGTTGACATCTTGCCAACAGTTTGCTATTGTTTCAGTAACACCCTGGGGGTAAGCTTTTTCTTCTCCCTAACTGAGCTGAGTTCAGAGTCAAATCAAATATCCAATCACTCTCACAACACAGTTTTCCCAGGGAGCTACAATTTGGGACAAAATATTAACTATGCTCTGGGGATGGTGCCTTTAATGGAGCTCCAAAAGTGGGCAGCTCTCTCCATTTTCTGGAATGCTGCCAGATTTTGGATACACCTCTAAGCTGGAGAAAGAGATGAGAATAATCCCAAATTAAAATACCACCAACCCCAGTGGTCTTCCCAAGATTCATTAGTTTTCTCTTGGACAGATGATTTTCAATTCATACTCTTGCTTAATTGCCAGAACTCTAAAATGCAGATTTTCATTATTTTAACCATATTTTTGTTGTTTTATAAGGGGAGCAAGTTCACTGAGACCCTCACTCCACCATTCTGGAAGTTGATCAAGTTCTGTAATATTCTGAATCTAAAATTTTCATGACAAAAATATTTTAACCGAAAAAAAAAAAAAACTCAGTTTGATTCTTATCTCTAATAGAAAATTACAGAAAAATCTATATTTCAGTACTTAAATGAGAGTGAAACTGATCTGTGAGATAGGAAAAAATAACTGCATGAACAATTTATCACATCTTTCCTGTTAAGTCATATGTGAATGATCAAAAACAAAGGTGATTCTTTGTCTCAGAGCCACTCTCAGTCCTAAATGGCCTCTCAAATCTTTTGAGAACAACAGAGTAAGTAAAAGCCAGGGGGAAAACCTAGTCCATCTTGTCTTCCTTGGCTGATGGAGGCCAAAACCAACTAAATTCTGATAGTAAAAGATTTTTTAAAAACCACAGAAAACTGGACGTGGGAAACGACAGAAAAGAAGAATCAGACCTTTGACACAGGACGCAACCCTATCTCTTGAGATTTCTCTGAAGATACTCAGTACAGAGAGATTGAGTATACCTCAGATTCACCCAAGTATTGGCCAAAATCATGGGCTTCTGGAAGAGAAAAGAGTTGTTCGTTACTATTCCTTTTTTGTTAGCTGGTATTGGCAAGCCAAAGAAAGACCAAAACTATCAAGGTAGGCCAAAAGAGTAAACATCTTTTAGCAAAACTTTTATTTTATTCCTTTTGCTTTTCTACTGTTGTGTAAGAAACCACCCCAAAACTTACTGGCACCAAACAACCACCATTTTATTTGGTTATAATTCTGCAATCTGAGCAGGGCTCAGCTAGGCAGTTCTCACAGTCGTCTTGCTAGTGACCATTCATACTACTGCTTTCAGCCAGCAGGTGAGAAATGAGCTCACCTAAGATTCTAGGATGGCTGAGCGTCTCTGTCCATGTAATCTCAGAAATTCTCCTTCTCCATGTGGCCTCTTTTCCACTGGGTCTCTCTAGGAGAATGGTCAGATTTCTTACATGATGATCCTGTCTCTCGAAAACACAAAGGCCTAAGTTCTCAAGCCTTTTTGCACCCAAACCTGGAACAGCTTTAATTCCTTTGCATTCTCTTTGTTAAAACAAGCTACAGGCCCAACCCAAACAGAAAGGAAAGTGACTTCACAAGGGCATGAATGCCATCAATGTAACAGACAACTAAAACATTCAGACCAATGTTCAGATGACTGGAATAGAAGCAACCACAAGAAACTCTAAAATGGCTAAAGCTAACTGAAGACTGGGTAATTATAGTCAGATTCTATTCTCTGCTCCTTCCCACAAAGGGAGTCAATCTAGGTTCACTGGAATGTTAATTTTAAGTGGAACCTGTTAATCACTTAAAGCCATATGACCTTGGACAAGTCAATTAATTTCTCTAATCTTCAACTCCTGTATTGTATTGAAAACAGGAAAAATTATACATGCCCTGCCTATCTTAGAGGAACGCTGTAGAATAAATAAGACAAAAGCTTTGAAAACTGTAAACTTATACAAATATAAGGAAATATTTTTACCTGACAGGATGGTAAGTATAATCAACCTAGCTAGGCTCCATTCTCTCTATTAATAAAATTGTAATAATCATCATTAATTACCCTATATGCTAAATTACTACCACAGCAATAATATTATATATAATAGTGAGCTAAAATTACATTATGTTTTGTTACTGTGAAGAATAATAACACCAACTACAATTTATTGTTGTCCAATTACATGTCAGGTACTGTTAGTTACTTTGGGTAACCTATAACTAACCCCTACAACAACTCAATAAGATAGGTATTATCCCTCATTTACAAATAAAGAAACGGACACTTGGCTCCTTTAAGTAACCTGCCCATAGTTACAGAGCTAGTAAATGAAAAATCCATTCTTAGTATCTAATACATAAGAGGCACTTGATAAATATTTGTTGGCTAAATTAAAGAACAAATAAGGCCAAGGCTATCTGGTTTTAATGCAAAATCTGTATCAAAGTAACTCTCTCTCACAATCCTTACTTTTATATACAGCTATTAAAACTGTAATCATAGCAAATATATCTAATTAACATGAACAATTTCACCTTCCACATCCACAAAATAGTTTCACATCTGAAAAGTACCTTTGTTTCTTAAAACATTTAATATTTAACCTATTTAATGAGTTATTTTGAATTATAATGATGTTATAACATGGTCGCATCAACTGGAATAAAAAGCAAAAAAAAAAAAAGACATTTATATATAAAGAAATCACTACAACAAAAAGAATCATATTTTTAAAAGAAAAAATAAGTGCATTATGGATAACAAATTTATCATATGAATAGATCCTGAAATTTAAGAGGAGGAAAAGAAACTGCACAACAGAAAAGCAGACAGAAGATATAAATGGAAACTCAACAAAAGAAATATGAACAGCTAATGAATTATTTGTATTTTTGTCTTCAGTTATTGAAGAAATGCAAATCGAAACGATATTTTTTCCAACTATTCAATTGCCAAAATAAAAAAAAATTTAAAAGACTGATTATACCCAGTGGTCAGAGTAAAACAAAGAAACAAAACATTAAAGCATTATTACTGGGTGTATAAAATGGCACAACCTTTTTAGGGAACAATCTGACAGTTGATAAAAATATTCTAAATGTATCCAGCATTTACTCAGCAATTCCATTCCTAGGAATTCATATAAAGAAAATAATTGGACAGCTACACAAAGATGCACATATAATAATTAACCATAATGCCAAAATACTGTATAGGATACCACCCAAATGTCTAGGTAGATAATAGTTTAAATACATGATACATACATACAATGTTAATAGAAATATAAAATTTTATTCATTACTATAAAAAGAGATTTAAAATATGCATGTCAAAGTATAAAAACAAATGATGTGACAGAATTTCATAATGAAGTACACGAACTTTCATTTGTAGGAGAAAAGAGAGCATACACACACGAGCAGAAGCACACCCAAGAGTGTCAGAGTGAGTAAATATGCCCTCACAGAGAGAGAAATCCCGAAAAGACGTGACAGTAATACTGCAAGCAGATATGCAGTCATCTGTAAGCAGAATATATATATTTTTACTTTCTTTGTACGTTTCTGTATTTTCTGAATGCTTCCCATTAAGCATACGTAACTTTTAAAATTGTATTAAAATCATTTTCATTTGAAATAATGTCAACTGTCATAAGCATGAACACGTTCTGTGAACTCTGATGTTAATTATTTTTAATATAAAATACTGCCCAAAAAGCAGCTGATATGGATACTGAATAAAGAATTACATTTTATTCCTTTTTTACTGATGGACTCAAAATCATAAAGCCCTCATAGTTGCTTCACATGTATTAGAATTGGGAATTTATTTTAAAACGTCACTTGAAAATGTAACATACATTTAAGTGTTACAAGTTACATTTAGCCTAAGCGTGCCATATTATAAGTCTTGGAATAACTTGCATATGTAAGGGCTTAGAGACTTTGATTCTATAACTGAAAGAAATTCAGCATCGCTTGGTATGTCCACGTGGGAGCTTATTAACTTGTGCTTATTATTTACACAGTATAATGGGGATTCTCAATTAGCCACGGGTAGACTATCCATAGCCAATCTTGCTTTTGAGTTTAGTCATTGTATCAAGAGTATAAGCAGTTTAGCTACTTGCTTCATAGATCTCTCAGCTGTTTATTTTGTATAATGCCAGGATTTAGCAAAAAGAAATACTTAAAATCAATTATTCAACTAGTGGATGGGCAGGCAAGTGGGTAGCTACTACTCTCAGGGCTGAGCCTGAGTATCACCCTGATACACCACTACCCTACCCCCAAACAGAAGACTTTGGGAAATGTTTAGGGTCATTTTGGTTGTCACAATGATGAAGGGAGAGGAGTGACTGTAATGCCATTTTGGCCCAGAGATGCCAAATATGCCACAATGTGGGGTACCCACCAAGAACTATTCAATCTGTAATAACGATAATGTCCCTGTTGAAACAGGTACCATTTTCTTGCTCAATGTATTTCTAGCCTACTGCCTAACAGATATTAAATAAATATTTGTTGAATAAAATCAAAATACGCAATTTATGGCACTGAATGAGACACAGATAATACAAAGGAGGGAAAAGAAGTGACAAAAGAGAAACTAGACAGTTTTCTACCTCTACCTAAGACAGGCCATAGTGGCTGGGCTCTATTATACTTAGGGGAACTCTAAAATCAGACACATTGCTACCTAAGATACTTGTAAAAGCACAGTAATTCACACCCAAATCCAGATTATAGATATCCAGGTATATGCCTTCCTCTATTAGTAAAGATCAGCAACTGTGTCATTTGAAGACATACATACCAGTGCCAATCTTGCCATGGCAACACCGTAGTTTAGGAGTATGATTTCTGGAATAAACCGTTGGGTTTCAGTCTGACTTTATACATGCATTACCTGAATAAATTACTTGATGTCTTAACATACTATTTCTAAACTTGGCAATTTACCTAATGTCTTCTAGTATCAGTCTTCTTATTTACAAAATGGAGTAATGAAACAGGTTCACTACCCCCTACGCTAAATCTACGGGACAGATATACTTCACAACTCAAAATTTTTTGAATTTTATAAAGTAATCCCAAATATATATAACATCCCAAGTGAATATAGGGCAGCAACTTAAAATCATACACACTAATGTTTCTGTAGCCAAACAAAACAATAATGTTCCATATGTAGGCCATATAAAGACCCTTATGTAGCTTCATCTCATTTCGTTCAGGTTTTTCAGCCAAATTAGTTTGCTACAAACGTAGAGAAACATTTTCAAAACCTTTGAATTTCAGAAATGAATATAAAAAATCTTGGATGTATAGTACCTACTTCCCTCGGAGAAAGCATGTAAAATTTAAACGAGTTTATATAAGGTGCTTACCCCAGTGCCTGGCACACAATTAGCACTAAATAAATATTAGTTATTGTTATGAAATATTAGCTAGCTAGTGTATGAAATACAAGACTACACAATGCAGCTGAAGGAGTCGGTAGACTTACAGAGCAAGAGGAGGCCAGGGATGAGTAGTGGTCAGAGGGACCTAAGACAACTACACTAATCAAAATAAAACAAAATGAGAGTTGACTAACCATAAATTGCAAGAAAATAATGTATCTGCCACAACTCTTAAGTAAACATTTACTTCCTTTTGATAAAGGGGAGTTTCTCCAGCAGCTAATATCTGAAAACATTTAATATTTTCTACTTCACATGTAGTTTTCTACTTACAACTCTATACAGCTTTCTTCCTAAAAGCGGATCAAGTTTTTGAAGCTTTTTAATCAAGGTAGGACCAAAACTGGTTTCTCCCTAAGGTAATAAAGCAATTAAGTTTTTGTCACCTACCACAGCATACAGTAAAATTTGGGCGGTTAAATAGTAAACAAAGACTGGGTGCAGTGGCTCGCACCTGTAATCCCAAACCTTTGGGAGGCCAAAGAGTAAGGATCACTTGAGGCCAGGAGTTCAAGACCAGCCTGAGCAACACAGTGAGACCCCCACCTCCCCACCGTCTACAAAAAAAAAAAAAAAAGAAAGAAAGAAAGCTGGGCATGTTGGCACACCTCTAGTCCTAGCTACTTGGAAGGCTAAGGCAGGAGGCTGAAGCAGGAAGACTGCTGGAGCCAGGGAGTTCAAGGCTTCAGTGAACTATGATGGTATTACTGCACCCCAGCCTGGGCAACGAGCAAGAGCCTGTCTCAAAACAAAATTAATTGAATTAAATTAACAGTAAATGCAAAAAAAAAAAAAACAAACCACTGTTTCCACTTGGAATGACTGGAGTTAAATCTGCCCCTATCACCTCCCTGTTCTATTGCTTTTTTCCTAATCCAATTTACTGGAGAAACTTTTACATTTATATAGGAAATGAATGAAACTATTACTTCTCAAGCACTATTCTGTGCCAGGCACTGGATTACATACTTTTCATATAACCTTTATTTAATTTTCACAAGTCTTCAAGGTAACAATTAATGTCCTCATATTACATAAGAATACTGAATAAGTAAGTGAACCAACAGTCAAACTCAGATTTGACTGACTCAGAAAACCATGAGCTGCTTACACTAGACTACTTTGCCAAAGGATACTGCTTCATTCTCACATTCTTCACCAATTTTTTGCTTCCCTCTGTATTTGTTATCAATTATTTTTAAAGTGTACATAATACGGAATTTGTAATCTCTCTCAGAATAAAAGAATTTTAGTTCTTCCTATAATCCAAAATTTGAAATGAACTTATAATTTTAATCTTAGTTTATCTCCGAAAAACAATGTAAAACCTCCATAAATTACATGTATCATCCTTAGTTACAAGAGCACATTCATAAATATATATCATTTCCAAGCATTATATTTCTAAGAAATTAGCATCAGAATTATAATCAAAGAACTTTAAACCTGGTAAAGAATTTAAGAATAATACAGATATTATTTAGATAAATTACTAACCATTCTGGTCATAAAAGGTTTTTGTGGGGTATGACCTATCAAATAACCCTCTATGGCCTACTCCAGAACCCAGTGAACTTTTAGGGACTATCTTCTTTATGACAAATAAAAATTACCCTTTCTAAAAGCTTTCAAGGCAAAAATTTATGGCTCTCTTTAACATATTATGCTGCTTTATTGATTTTAGCTGGCAATTTGTAACAAAGAGTAAAGAGAAATACAAATAAATCTGAAAACTAATTTTAAGATCTTTCCCTTCCCTTCCAATATTAAACAATTTCCACGGCTCAAATCCTTTCTCACTGCTGTCAGTACCCGTTTTTTCTACCCTTTTCAGTGTCTCTCCAACTGTTTTATGTCCAGAATAAACTATGGACAAAATAATCAAATTGTATTAGTTCAGAGTGTTTAATTTAGCACTCTAAGAGCTCAATGACCAAGTTAAAGAAAAATAGTAATCACCAGCTTTTGGATATTAAACTCCAGAGTCATGCTCATATCTAAAAGTACAAAATTGTTAACACATATTCAATGTGTAGAATGCTATGATTTGACTCTAAACAATTACCTTGAATTTGTGTGATTAACTTCTAACCCTTATTAAATGTTATCATGTTTTTGATGGGCCACTGATATGATTTATTTTCTATTTGCACATAAGTAATTTCATAGACTGCTACAATAAGGTTTAAACGTACATTTGGGTAAAGTGAAAACATATTTTGAAACTCATTATTATCAAAGACTCTAGAGTTCTGTAATATGAAGAAGCCATTCCTAGAAACTATTTCCATCACTGATAAATGCTATCATAACCTAGAATTTTCTTTTTTCTTTTTTTAATAGAGATAGGCTCTCCCTGTGTTGCCCAGGCTGGCCTCCAATTCCTGGGCTCAAGGGATCCTTCCACCTGGGCATCCCAGAGTGCTGAGATTACAGGCCTGAGCCATCATGCCTGGCCTAGAATTTTCAAAGGTCTATAAATAGACAATAGCTTATGAAAATTACTTTTAACAACCAACGTACTTAATTAAATACCAGGCTTGGGATTACAAAATCTGAGCAATATTTTAAGTTATATAAAGAATGATGATACTTACTAATGTCACTTAATCCCAAGACATGCTATGTTTAATATAGACAGTTTCTATTTTAATTTTTATAATTTTTCACATTTATGTTTTTAAAACTATACCACTCTGTAAAGACTGTTCCTGGCCCTGGTAAAAGGCTAATAATGTGTGTATCCTGTGTATAGTATTAAGTCAGCAAATACTAGTTGGAAAGCAATAAAAGTAAAAGAAACTATCAAGAGTCAAATTCTTATTTCTAGATCCACGATGCCATTAAAACCTGTCTCCCAATAAAGTACTACTCAGAATCCTAATTTAAAAAAGAGACAAAAATGGACCTGCTCTGCTTCCAATCATCCCTCCAAAGGTATCCCCTGAAAAATTTCAGTTGAAAATTTTCAAATTACTAAAAACATAATTTAAAAATTATTAATATAGTGGATATAAATATTACAGTAAGAGTCACAAGATCTGTAAAAAAACGTTTCTTGACCTCTCTGTCTTGGTTTCCTCATCCTTAATCTGGAAACAATTCCTTCCCCATATAACTTACTGTTGGGAAAAGCTAAATAAGATGCTAGACACCAAAGAGCTTTGTAAAGCATGACCTTTGTATAGCAGGACCTATGGTAATATGAGGTATATTATAATTACTGTTCCATATGCTAGGCAATATTTTAAAATAAACATGCTTCTTTTCCCACCACTCCCCTCCCCAAGGTACTTCCTTACTTCACATACCACAAATAAGTTTAATGTTACCAAAATGAAAAGAGGTTCAAAAATCAAATTAAAAGGGAAAAAGAGGGAATGAGAAACATATATAGAATTGTTCTCCATTGCTTTTCTTGGGGTAATTTAAGGTAAGCTCATTTCCTATTACTTTACCAAGCGAAAGACTTCACCAACACATTTATTGGTTAATTTCCTCTAAACTATTTTTGATATATTTGTAAGAACTTTTAATAAAAGTATACTATGGAAACGCTTTTCTCCAAATCCATAAAAGCATTCACAATGATTAGATATAATGTCAATGTCCATAGTGAGATATCTTCAGTCATGAAAACTGAGTGATAAGGGAAAAGAATGTCTGACTGGCTTGACATAGACAACTCAAATGGTTTGAGAAATGTGATAAAATTGTAATATTTCCTAGGAAAACTACTTAAAAGAGTTGGTACTAAGTCCCTTTAAATATACTATCTGTGATAAAGATTATTATAGCTCTTAAACTGTAACTTCTATACATAAATGCAATTACTAACTATAAATACCGTTGTAAAGGACTTAGACACAAAACTATTCAGTTTATCTTTCAACCTTACATCCACAAAATTTTAAGAAAATGCATAGGGGAATTTTTGATGTACTCTACAGAGGACTTATGCAGAACCACAAGTTTGAAACGGAGGATACAGCTTCAGCTTATTTCTCTTCAGCTTTGTTTCTTAACTAGCAGATTGGGTACTTATCTTCCCAAAGAAACCAAATAGTATCCTCCATCCTCTGTTTAATGGCTACTAAAACAGAGACCATACATCAGATTGAAATAAGGAGCACCTTATTCCCTGTGAAGACTGATGGATTCTATTTTATCATCACATCTTTGATTGAAACAATATGAACACAATTTTTAGAACTTAGGAAATTAAACTGTAGGACTTAAAGATAAATTATTAACACTTTTTAAAATTTTACTAGATTATATATGCTTACTAAAAAGTAAACCACATGATTACTATAAAATAATACCAATTTTAATCATATAGGCTTCATTTATTAAAAATCAAGAAACATTAAAATAGCAATGTTTGATCATCCTCGATGGGCTGGCAATTGCATTTCAACTCTTTCGAAAGGTAAGGAAGTAATTTGGGTGCAAACATAACCTCAAAGACCAATGACAGTGAACAGCTTACAAGTACTCACAGACACTATGCCTCTCCCTCCGACACCCTTCCCTCCTATCCACCCAACACTGACTCCAGCTCTTTTCACCTTTCTGAACGCCAGTGGAAGGCCTCTCTTTAAAGTATTGTTTGTAGTGGAAGCAGAAGTTCACACAAACAAGCTGCTGCATCTTCCTACATAACCAAACTATTATTGAATAGGGGAATTATGAAATCAGCAGTATGTTAACCAATTACTCTAACAAATAGTTAATATCTGCTGATAAGCATACTATCGTATCATTGGCTGAATTTCATAAAGTCAACTATTATTTTTCTATCTTTAATTGAAACTTACTTTGATACAGGCTTAATGCTTGGTAATCCATGAAACTGCTATGAAAATACATGTGGCACATACACTTATTTGACTGCCATTTTAGAATGCCAAACCCACACATTATGCAAGGTCACATATAGGTATCAAAGAGACAGGAAAAGACTAAGAGTCTCTTATTTGCGCTCTCAAACCGCTCTGAGTAATGTCTGAAAATTTTACATTATTGGAGTTCCAGTGCTCTGTCTTTATTGTTCCCCTATAAATTCTGTGTGGCAGTTATGACTTTCAAATGCAGCATGCATTTAATCGTACTTGGGGCAGGTTTGGTTGGGATGGGAAGTTGGTAGGTAGAAAGGAAGGAACTCTCTTGTGATTTTTACAGCATCACAGAAAGCTTGGTTAACTGAAGCATTTAAAAATATGAACTAAAAACACATAACTATGTAAAGAATAATTTAATACTGCTTTCTTGAAAACATATGTAGTAGTGATAGAAAATAAAGTTCTTTACCATATTAACTATTGCCAACCATCAAGAAAAAAAAATCTCAAAATATGGAAAAAGAAAATTACTATTGAAAAAATTCAGACATAAGATTCCATATATGACACCTCAAAATACTCTGTATTATGTATAAACAGTTCATTATTTATAAAGAACATGTATTCAAATTACCTCATATTCTTTCCATGAGCCAAACTCAATGTATTCTCTATCATAAAATGCCAGAATGACCAAGTGGCCTAAAATATTAAAAGCAAGAACAATTAGTTCACATTATAAATGAATACTTTGATATGTAGAAGGCATGTGATTATTTAAAATTATTGTTTGTAAATAAGTATTAATTATATTATTTACATAACTGAATTATTTTAAAAGTATTTCTTCACTGAATGCACTGATATTTTTAAATGTTACTGATTTAGCCAAAAAAGACACCATTTTTGATTTTACATGAGAGAATTTTTAGTTTTCAAAGAATTATAATTCAAAGAATAATCATAGTATTCTAATAATAAGAAAAATAAATCAGGGGAAATCTGAGAAAAAGGATTCTTTAAAAGAATATGTATTTTTAAACCATGAAGATGAAAGAGCAAACAATTCTGAAAATCACCGTGCTAATTTCTTGTAAAGAAGCAAAAGTGAGAATAGTTTAGCAGCTGACATGCATTTGCTCATTTCTTAAAAATAATTTAGTTTCATGGAAATTTTTAAAAGAAAGATCTTTTGTTCAAGGAAGAATACACAAGTTTACTTTTAAACTAATACTTTTTATTGGCTAATAAAGTAAATGTGGAGTAGCAATGCTATACAAACATACTTACATGTATGTGCTTATATATGTTCCCTAAATTTGGTCCATGATATCAGAGATCAACTTATTACAAAGTATATCTGATCATTTAGTTAATTATAAAGAGCATCATAGTTACCTGGCATGAATTGGTTTTATCTTTTTTTCTTTAAAGGTAAAGGTGACATTAAGTGACAGTTGCCATAAATTTTTATATTGGTCCATTAGACATAGAAAAGTAACAAAGCAAACAAGCACAGCTGAGTATATATGAATAGGCAACAGTCTAAATACACAAATTTGGGATTACTTGAAGAAGACAAGACAAGGATCACTAAAACAATCACAGGTGTTTGCTGTGTATTTAGGTGATAACAAATCAGATACAGCAAAAACGCAATAATCTACAATAATTAACACACTTGAATTCTCAAAAAGAACCTGGCAATTTTAACCATATTACCATATTTTCTTACTTAACAGTCATTATAAAATATGTTTTCTGACATGAGGCATTATTTGTAGTACACATATTATGAACTAAGTGACTATACTTCTTAACAATTTTGAGCAACGTGAGTCAAACATATCTGCAGTTAAATGTTTATAATTCAACCTACTCCTTTAATTCTAATCCTTTTCCCCTACTACCTTTCCCTATATCTACCTTGTAAATATCAAGTGAAAAATTCAGGCTAGTCTAGTCATCTGTGTTCTTTACTTCTTTCCAAATAGGTTGCAAATAAAACATATTCTTTGAACATTATCTTCCACTGTTTTCTATCTCATTGTGAGCAAAAACCACAATTGCTCAGAATCTCTGTTTTTTATATGATTACAACTTCCTCAGCATACCACTTTACTGATGATACAAATTTGTCTTTGTCACTCATCTTAACCTTAAAATCCAATTCATTTCTTAAAAGCTCCTTCTTGTATATTATTCAATTAATTTAAGAAAGATTAGCTGTTTGGTGTCACACATACAAAAATTAAATATATAATACAGTCCTTACACACTAATAGCATACAGATAACATGGGCTCATCAATGCTATCTACGTAACATCAAAAGTGCTACACTGGCCCCAACCATAAGACCTAATTTTCCTTGTTTTCATCTATATTCCACAATGATTTTATTTTCATCTCTGGCACAACCATTCAAAATATCTATCCTGCATTTCAAAATTTACTGAGTCAGTACTAGATGCTTGGTAATGTGCTAGGAGGTCAGTAGGTGCTGGAGCGAAACACGGCTATTCTACATTCAGGTCCCATTCTACCAACTCCCAAATACCGTCCTACTTTCTCAGTGGCTCCATAATTCTCCCTCGAACCCAGTGATCTTTCATCTTTTATTCACTCACATTTTCTCATGCCCCATAACTAACAGTAAATAAGCCCTGCTCATTTGTCACTTGTGTCAGATGTCCCTTCCAGCACCACCCTGAGACTCAGGCAACAGAGGCCATTGGTCTGGGCCACACGCTTTAGAGAGCCTGATTTGGCTCTTTGGCCAGGTACCTCCTCGGGAGGCAAGAAGTCTGCACAGCCCAGGGCCATGCTCCCTGAATCCTTCAGACTCTACTTCAGATTCCCAGGACCCTGAACTCCCATGCAGAGTTCTGGACTACACTCCTCATGACAGATGGAGATTCAGGCATACTCAACTCTAGGCCTACAGGGTAGGTAACAGATAGCTTGCAAGGGGTGCGGCAAGGTTGCCTGCAGAATGATCTTGGGGCAGACTATGGCAAAGAGCCTAGTATATGAAAAATGAAGGCAGACTACAGGACATGGGCAAGGTGACGAAGGGTCAGTGCTCCCTTTGCCACTAAGCTCTAGAACAGAACTGCTAAGGAAGGTCTTACTATGGTGCCAGGCATCTAACCTGTATTAGGCTCTTTCACACCTTCAGTAATATTTACAACCCCAGTGGCTAGTTGTTACCTATGTCTGTTATCCATGAACTGAACCTATGTCTGTTGTTATCCATGAACTGAAAGTAAAAAACTAGCAGAAAAAGAATTTCAACCATAGTCTTTCTGAATTAAAGGCCCAAATTCTTCACCCTATTATTCCTTTCAGATGATTCAGAGAGGTTCCCCTGACTTCCAATCTGCTCTATCTATTCTACACAGATCTGCCAGATTAATGTCCTTAAAGGACCACCTTCACCTTAATATGTGATCCATTTTTAAAACATATACACTCGCTGGTTATCCTATAAACTTAGTTAAGGTCCAAACCCTAAGCCTTTTCCTTTTCACTCCATCTGCTTCACAATTTCCCAACAAACTCTTCAAACTCTTTATAACAAAATCATACTTGCCACTATGCCATCATGTTCTCAACCTCTTCATCACAGACAATACACCTCCAAAACCACCTTCTAAGATCCATGTCCTGCTTTACCTCATCTCTGAAGGTTCCCCTCACCACTCAAGTCCACAACCCTTTTTCTTTCCATTTGTTTGTATCCCCATAATACTTACAGTCTTGAACCATTTAACAAGGAAGCTATGTATTCAGTATGATGAGAGCAACAAAAGATATCATGTATCTTTTGACTTCAAATCACTTTGTGGAGTTAATTTTGTTGGAAGACACTACAGAAAAGACTAGAAAAGTGGCCTTAGAGACAGAGTCCTGGCTGAAAAGCCTGCCTCAATCATATATTTGCATAGACTATGGTGTTAAATTTGCATAGTATAGTAATAAGCAACAGTGCTTTTATAATAAGCAACTTTTTGCACCTGGAACCCCTTCAGATCTTAACTTTTTTTTGAAAATCCCAAAGAACTTTTGTTGGCTTATATTATATCCGGTCATATATCCAGTCATGATAAATGTTTAACAACCAACTCTCCACTCTTTCCCTCCTCACCAAAAAAAGTCAGATTTGTGGTTTCTACTAATTTCCATGGTGTGTATACTCCTGACATGGCTACTTTTCAAGCTAGAAATGTGACATTCTGAATGCAGAATTAAGAAGAGATGAGCAACAGTGGCTCTGTGCAGCTGCTAAGGCTTCAGTTTTTATTCATTAGTTTTATCTATCTATACTCATTAGAAAATAAAATGGAGAAATATAATAAATATGCATTAATTTAAAACAGTAATCATTCTATGTTAATTTTTTTAATTATAAAATAATCTAAATTTTCCAAAATAAAAAAATTTGATAAGTATGGAACTGTTTTACATTTTTATAAAATCCATTAATGTCTTGCTTAATAAAAGACAGATTCTAACATCTAGTTCTACACTCAATCTGCTGTTTTGGCTGAAGTTTTGAAGAAAATGCAGCCTCACACAGACAGGGAATTGGAAAAAGGGCCTCCAGTGGTCTTCCATTCACACTTTGAGAAGCATTTATATATAGTATACAGTTTGCATAAAACATTTTGGTGTTAAAAGGCCTTACCAATAGTGAAAGTCTGAATAAGTCTGGCAGTTTAATTAGTTTTTCTCACCTAGGAATTATATCAATATGAAGAATTCCAACTTTAAATTGCCCTGAAAAGAAAGTCCACACTATTTCATATGTATATGTATTTACATATAAATGTATATTAATGTGTATGTATACATATTATACTTTCCCCTATTCAACCATTCAAAGTGCTCAGAATATCAAGGAAAGAAAGATAACCATAAGGCAAGAACTTCTGCATTTTTAGGAAAATAAATTCTATGTAGCAAGAAAATTTATGAAGCTAATGTATGAATCTTCACTGAGCTAGACATAATATCCAACTAACCATAAAAAGTACAATTATGTTCTACATTTTTACAAGTGGTCAACTGTACCATACATAAGTCAGATATTGTACCACACAAGATAATCAGAATTACTCATTCATGTAAAAAAAATGGCAACTATCGATAGAATGTATTTTAACTCTGCAATTTAACATATTTGCATTTATTTTGGAAGTATTTAATTCTTTAAAATGTCAATGAACAGCTTAATATGCACACATAAGTTGTGCTCAAGGAAAAAAATCATTTAAAATGTGCAGAACTACTAGAATCAGCTAGTGATTTTACTGAAAGACTATATCTGTGTAACGGTATCTGTGTAAGTACTGTTTCCCCTGGATCTAAAAGTATCATTTTAGCCTGGTTTTCTTCTCACTCTTAAAATACCACAGCAGTGTTAAGCATGTTCTATGCTTCATCCTTTCATTAATCTTAGGTAGGCTAGATGTACCCTCCTCAAAGAATTGAAATAGGATAACCACTACCTAAACCAACTTAATCACACTAGCCACTGCAAACCATTATTATATTTCAAACCACTTCTATTCTTTTAAAATTACTACCTTCTAGTTAAATTAAATGCCTTTATGGTCACTTAAGCAACAACACAATATATTCAAATGCAAACCATATTTTGTAAATCAATGATGAACACATTAAATAGTTTTAAGGGGTAGGCCAAAAAGTGCCAAAAGTAAGCAAACTTTGTGATTCCACTGCTGCCTTACTTCTTTTAAGCAGAAGCTATATTCATTTTCAGTTTTCTTATATCAACATTGTAAGATGTTTACATAAGCCTGGGCAGTTTAGTCACTTCTGCTCTTAAGAGATTTTTACACGGAAGAAAATTTTAAAGACAGGCTGACTGTTTAAATAATACGAGCCTCACTGTATTTATTTACTAAAATAACTAAACTTGTTCTATTAATTAAATTTTACTCTTTGTACAAAGTAGTAGGCATTTCATCTCTTAGTGCATTTTCTATTACTGCTCCTATAAACTTTAAAGATCCTGCCCCAAGACTGAAATCTGAATGAGAGGCCATTTTATAAGAGTTTAAAGAATTCTTAATCACTTACCAATAATAAAAATGACTTAATCTGTAGTGCATAACATTCCTCTTTGAAAACAATTTTGTTTCCAATTGTCTAGTTCTATGTTACTATTTTCAGCTACTACCCTCTCCTGCAAAACCCTCCTCATATCCTTCACCACAAAGACTAAGCCAGAAAGATGAAAATAAGAATATTAGCTTCCACAGTTTGAGTACTAATTCTAGGGTATCATGTTAAGCTCTCTATATATACTTATCTCATTTTCCCTTTCACTTTATCTTTCATTTTAAACTCCTACAGAGCAGGTAATATTCCCACTTTTACGTTAGAAATCTGGGATCAAAGCAGTTAAGAAATTTACTTAAGAATAATCAGCTACCAAATGACAAAAGCAGGGTTTGAACTCCAGTATCTCTTATTCAAAGGAGTAGAACTCACATTTTTCCCTAATAATTTTGCCAGCTAACACACCTCATGCAAGATGCACCAGATTTTAAAAAATTAAGCTAAAGATGTAAGTCACAGATAGTTGTGTATGTGGAACTGGCATACAAGCATCTCACACAGCATGCTTTGCATCTTCGTGGCAATTTTACAAATCCATGCAAATACTACAACAGCCTTCTATTAATGCAGTGACAGTCCTGACAAAAACCTACATTCAAGATTAGTTGCAGGAGGTGATCTTCCCACAAATCTGCTTCATACTGAACCTGTGTTTGTGTCTTCAAGAGTGAGCTGTGATTTGATACTCACAGGCTGATCTACAGTGTTTATGCCATACCTCATGATGTTAAATATAAGGACAAAGTCTTGAAACGTTACAATATGTACCAAGTCAGGCAACTTAACTGCTAAACTACTATCAGAATAATTGATAGGCAGTACCGTTCTATAAAGTGCTACACAGTCACTATGTAAGTCACTATACTATGTAACAAAGTAAACAGAAATATCTTGAAGGTAACAAGTACCACAAGGAATTCTTCTCTAAAAAAACAATTCAGTGTTCTGAAAGTGAGCCCCAAATTCAAGTATTACATTCACAGTGACTCCCATGGATTACTAAATGGTAAAAAAAAAACTGATAACCTTGAGGTGAAACTTCCAAAAATTAAGAGTTTTGCCTGGTAAAGGAAGTATTTACATTGAATTGGGGCTGTAACTCATCACGTAGGAAGAAAAAGATTCTTTGAAGCCATGCTGATCTCTTGAATTATGATGCCTCATAATAAGGTCCTCTAGTAGGAACTAGTATATCACATGGATGTATGAAAATATCTCAACAGGAAATGCCACTGTGAGCAAACTATTATTATAGGAATATGAATGAATATGCCACTTAATCACTGATAAACATCTCTACCTCAAGCAAATTTGTTACGGAAAAATTGCATACACTATACCATTTACTTGTTCTATGCCATAAGCTTGCTTAAAGAGGTTGATTTTACCTTTAGCTGAAGCTGTGTATTTTCTAATCTGTTTAGGGCAGCTGTCAAGTAATCAGAGTAAGCAGTGCCATTTTAATAAGGAAGTCTTTTAATGAAATATAATAGGTCACAAATATCTAATTTCTGCTCTTTACTGTAATTGCCAGTCTTACTATAACTGCCACTTTAACAATCTTTTCCAAATGCTGACACAAAAGATGAACAAATCAAGGGTATTAGCATGTGTGTATATTTACAGCTTATTGCTGTCAAAGACTGTAGTTCCACTCCCAACTCCAGCAGCTATATGAGGATCTGATTCTTTTGATGGAAGCATCTTGTTTCAGGTTGTGAATGTATCTGAATTAATCTCCTTTTCATGGCTACATTAGCAATCACACACTAAAGGACACAAAGGAGAAATGTTAAGTTACAGCACAATATTACACTCTTAGGAATATCACAGATACTTTTACTATCACTGTAAAGGGTTATGTATTTTAAAACTTTACTCTTCTTTAATAAATTCTGTGCTCCACTACTTATTAGTTCTTAATTTCAAAAGAAAGTTTATATACAGTTCAAATGGCCTGTTTTCTTAGATAAATTTTAAAAGTTTATTATATCATTAGTTTTACATGAACATAACTTAAATCACATAAAACTATAAGGAGCTGCTGCAAAATTAAACAGAGGATCACAACAAGAGTGAGAAAACACAAATATAAATTTTTTACTTTTAAAAAACCTGATTATTTTGCTATACTACACTTAGTGTCTGAGAAACTCTTTAAAATACTTCCCTGAAAAGTTATTTACATGATATCCTTTTTGTTGTTGTTGTTTTATTTGGGGTATATTGTTTCTAAGCAGTAGCTGTTTAAATTTGGTACTATTATTGCTATTTTAATACAAGTCCTGTGCACAAACAGCAGTAGTTTTATAAGAAGGTTGCCCATTTTTCAAAGGCTAAGCGTTCCCAAATCAAACTAACTTACCGTGAAAAGAAAACCATGACAACTGTTTGTACCTCTTGCTTTATTATTACATCCGGCCTGGTCACTCTTAGAAATTCAATCTATTATGGTTGCTAGGAGTCTGTTGCTGTGCAACCTAAAAGGGTATGCTGTGCTTTCAGGCTAAGGAGTGCTAATAAACCTGTAGGCTTCCCTCTGTGGGTCCAACCAGTGTGTTTAAAGGGCTTAATACTTTTCAAGAGTGATTGGCCCACAATTCAAGACACATCCTATTAAAAACAAGTCACACTGAGAGATTTCTAACAAAGGGACAAAATGCTAAACATACACAAATATTCAAAATGTATCCTCAGAATCCCTAACTAATTTGGTAAAACAAACAATGAACAGATTATGATCTACATTTCAATTATACCACCTACTGTTCCCCAAGTTTTTATTTTCATATAGTCCCCTAAAAGTCATAATGGATATAAATGAATTGAGCAAGTTTTAGGGAAAAAAGCAGTGCTAGGTACCTTCAACTTTTATAAACTCCAATAATAGAAAAATAAGTTAAACCTAGGAACCCAAAAGTCATGAGGTCAGTAAAAATAAAAACCATTCCCCCAAAAAATTATTTAAAAAATACAGAAGTTCCACATTTCATTTTATTATAAAAACAGAGATTTTTTTGCATTACTTTGGGACAGTCATAATTTTATATTATAAAATCTATACTAGCCTATCATATGCACATTCCATAACTTTAAAGATTAACATTTAATAAATTATTCACATAAATTTACTAAAATTAGATAGCATTATTTGAACGTAAATGAAAAGCACAGCAGTTTATCAATGAAATACTGTTAGTCAAATTGTGTGAAGTGAATTTTGAAAAGTGGATAGAGGTTAAGGGACAGCTTCTAATTCCTTTAGAAATTGTACTGATTTGTATTACTCTAATAAGCCTTTTTCATAAAGTATTTGGAGACCAAGGTGAAGGTGTTCTATCATAAAATACCAAACACCACACACACACAGAAAATAAAAATAATCATCTTAACTATGAAAATCTATCCAGAACTTTCCATGGATATTCCGGCTATATTAATATTGCCTGCAACTTTGGAAAGTTAATTTTTTTTAAGTTATACTTTTTCTCTACATTCATGGAAGCATTTAGCCCTTCAACTTAACTACTCTGAGCTGGGAACCCTTTAAATAACCTGTCAACTGCACTACCTTATTCTTTTTTAAAGAGTCATGGTTATCTGTTATTCCATCGTTGCTTTCATTTCTTCTTATTACACACTATAGGAAGCAGAGTAAAAGAAATTAACTATTTCTCTAAAAGTACCCCAGAGCAACAAACAGAGGAACATGGAACAACTATCCAAAAAAGAAAAGCCAAGAAACCAACAATAAAAAAGAGCTGAAGTAGGCTGAGAGGTGTAAAGACAACATCTGACCAAAGAGCTGAGGCAGAAATGAGAAGGTTTAGAACTGCAACAGCCTACAGCAAAGCACAGCACAGCAGAGCAGAGTAGAGCAAACGGGAGAAAAAGAGTAAAAAAAAAATGAGAGACAAGAACGTGCTAGAAAGAGAATTGAAAGAGGACTTATTAAAAGAAATGTGGATTCATTTTCCGGATGAAAAGAAAAGAGAAAAAGAGAAAACAAATATGAAAATTTATATTCAAGAATTATATATTCCTTGCTTCATCTTTACTTCTTAAAAAAAAAAGCAACTCAGGAAAAAAAGTTCTTAAAAGATTCAGTGATGTCAGCAGACATAAATGTAGAAACCAAGATTAGTAACTTATAAACTCCACTTAATTTTACAAAGATTTGAATACTTTCTAGTTCTCCTGTATAAGAAAATTTTAACTTGATTCTCCTAGGGCCTAATATGTGAAAACCTTTTAAAAGTAGCTAAAATTGAATTTCCCAAATAAGAACATTCAAATACATGCACTACTCATACACACATTAGTCAATGAAGTCATTAAAGTCAGATTCTACTGTGGAGTATACTATTCACAAGGCATGTGTTAGGCAAATGTGCTAACTTCCAAAACAGTTATTTAATACTCGGTCAATTACTAGTCGAATATATTAAATAATTCTGCAAGATCTGATCTTAAAGAATCAAAGTTCTACACCGGTTACATGAATACTTAGGATTCTGTCAGTACTACTAACTAAATAGCAAAAAAAAAAAAAAAACCAACGGGTGTGGATATCTATATTGGTAGTGCCATTGGAATGTGCCTTCTGGTATTCATTGGGTCCTTGTCTCCTCAAGGCTACAAAGCTTCAATATAATTAACTGTGGCATCCTTAAAAGACACTGTATACTATGTAGCTGTAGAAAATAACATATTCCACCATGCAATTAAGCCTCTTTTGGCAAATTCCAGTCTTCCTGGACTTGTAACACCCTGTTACATTTGCTTCATCTCCACATACCCACCTTCCTAAAAGAAAATTTGTAAAACTCGAAGATCCTCAGTAAATGCTGCCAAACAGAACTGAACACAGATTTTTTTAATTTCATAATTTTTATCAAGAATTATAAGTTCTTTGATGTATCATACAGAGTAGTAACCAATGACCTGACTTACAGTTTAGAATACTTTTGAGTACACATGTATTACCAAGTATAAAAAGAAAAATAAAATTACGGAGGGTCATAAAAATATTATTTCTCCTTTGTCCTGACAGATTTCCTTATTTTGCTTCTTTAAATTATTTCAACAATTGGTTTAGCCAAGGTCAAAAAGGATGTTGATATACAAAAAGATTTTTTCTTTGCTTCTTTCTTTTTTTTTTTTTTTTTTTTGAGATAGAGTCTTGCTCTGTCACTCAGGCTGAAGTGCAATGGTGCAGTCTTGGCTCACTGCAACCTCTACCTCCAAGGTTCAAGCAATCCTCATGCCTCAGCCTCCAGAGTAGCTGGGATTACAGGCATGTATCACCGCACCCAGCTAGTTTTTGCATTTTTAAGAGAGACAGGGCTTCAGTGATCCACCTACCTCAGCCTCCCAAAGTGCTGGGATTACAGGTGTGAGCCACCATGCCCTGCCCAAAGAGATTTTTAATATTAAAATTTATTATAGGAATATGATACTGATTAGAACTGACTAGAAGAGTAACCTCAGTTAAACATGTTTTCTTACTTCTTATATTAAAAATCACTTTGACTTTTTACTAATATTATTCATCTTTATCTGAAAACTTGAGATATTAAAATCAGCTGATTTTTGAAATTCATAATTGATGATACCGAAAAAGTACCTTGAAGTACATTATATAAATCCAAAGGATAATTTCAGCCACATATTATGAATACCAAAAACTCACATATATTTCACAATTTTTAGTGAAAGAAAAAAACACAGAAAATCTTTCAAAAACATAAAAGCAGCCATCTTAACAAAGAGGTAAATGATACTATCTCACAGAACACTTGGAAACAGTCTTTGTGCAGTCTAGACTCAATTTGAAAAATTATACAGTACTTAATTCCAACTCTAAATCTAATATAAAAAATACGACAGTTCACAATTCAAAATCTTAAATTTAACACTTGTTTAGAAACTAACGTTTATTATTTTCATGATTTTTTTTTTCCTCACCCCTCCATCCACAGGGGAGATAACACAACATACCAAGCACAGCAATGGACGGGCAATGTGAATGTTAGCCCTGCGTCATCTATGTTGGTTCTCTTTCCACAGGTAAAAAGCGACAGGAATAAGAAGATAGTGGGGAATAAAGATTATAGCTGTGACCAGATTAAACATAAGTTGTTAAGCAGAGTGATGGATACATGGAAATTCACTTCATGATTTCATCATACTGCTCTATGCTGTAATATGCTTAAATGTTTCCTTAATCAAAAGTGTTAGGAGGAAAAACATGAGAGGAAACTCACTGGTCACCAAAGTCTCTTATATCTCCTATTTTTTCATAAAACACAATGGTCTTATAAACAAGTAGAGATACTAAATTTTGCTTAACTTTTTATTTACTTTTTTAATGTCAGAAATAACCAGGTACTCATCTTCAACAGACTCTGGCCCACAGCTTGATAAAATGTGTGCACAGCTGACTCACTTCAGACATAAATACCTGGGCATATTTGCAAGTATAATCATTGAAACAGCCTTTCACGATAGAAATCTGGATTAAAAATAAATATTGTATATATAACTGTATAAATCCAAACAGAGAAAGGCAGTTGTTTTGCTTAAGGTTCCATAGAAATGTCTACTTCCTTAACTTAAATAACTTGAAAACATATACACATTTATGTTGTATTCATTGTATTTTATTTTGTACCGTTTTTTAAGTAGTCCAATTGAGTACAACAGCCTCGAATACTGCGAAATCGCACATTTCATAATGAGTGACAGGCACATCATGCTGAATATATGACACTGAATTGAAATGGAAAATATGATTCTGACACTAGTACACAGAAAATCCCATTCTAAAAATATCAGTATGACAATCTATTTGTCAAAATAATAAAATTCAAGACAATTTGCCTCCATTAGTAACTTTTACTTAAACAACCTCTCATTTATGTCTTTTTACATATACAAAGTTTTACAAACAAATACAACTCATAAATTATTATTAAAGATGACTAGATGATAGCTATGCTATATAAACAATGACATTCTGCTTCATATAAAACACTGAAGAGCATTTTTATCACAGAAGCCATCATATGCAAAGATTCTGTGCAATTTAAATTAGCCATAAGTAAACTAAGGGTATAACCAACCAAATTAGCAGTCTGGCTAACTCTAATTTCTATTTGCCTATTATTGTGATTTTTACTCTTTACACTTCATGTGTACATGCTGTTCAATTTGTTAAGTGTTTCAGAAGAGCCTCCAACTTGGAAGCAGGTAGGATGGACTTCAAGAATTTAATTTTGAAAGTGTCTCGATCTGCTCAATTCCTTAGTTTTAGTCAGCATCTCTCTCTCACTCTCTCTCTCATATATGTGTGTGTGTATATATATACACACATATCTCCTCAGGAAAAAAGCATATAAAAATGATAAAACGGAGCACAGAGAAAGGCAGAAAATGCTGTGTGAGGACAGATTTAAAAATTAGGACTCTTTAGTATAAAAGAAAGGCTAGCAGCTATCAAAGTATCAATATTATAAATATACAAAGTCACATTTGAAGACATATTCCAAAACTTCCTTTCTTCAGGTCTTTGTTCAAATGTTATCTTATCTGCAAGGTGTTCTTAATCATCCCATTTAAAATTACAACCTTCTTCACCCCCATCATTTACACTGTCTACCCCTGCTTCTCACATTCGTTTTTTTTCCCGTAGCATTGACAACCATCTATTATAATACACACTCATTTATTTTCTCTCTCCCTTATCCCCAATTGTTTGAATGTGAGCTCCTTCAAGGACAGAGGCCCATGAAGAATGATCAGTTTTATTAATTCTTGTATCATTCACAGCAGTTCACTTCTTGGCCCATACTTTCTGTGTCAATACTTGCTCAAGAAATGAATGAAATAATTGTTACAAAGTGAAATGAGCATGTATATTAAAACTTATCGAAATTAAAGAGCACTCCTTAAGTCTGCAAAGAGGTTAAGATGACTTCACAAATGGCAGTAAATTCAGCAACTAATCATCCCAAGAGATGATATAGAATTAAAATACACTGATTAAGACGAGGGCTGGACAGATTTATGAATGACAATTCTGTGTTTTTTTTTTTAAAGGTTTTTCAGAGTAAAGTCTCTTTAGTAGACATCAAGGCATATAATCATACCTTTGCATAGTGCAACCCTAATTGAAATATCACAAATGCTACCATGGATCTGATTACTGTAGTTAATTCCATTCTGATACTACTGGTTGCCTTGGTGTAACCCTGGAACTCAAGTCCTGATCCTTTACTTTTGATATCCCAGCAGGCAGAGTAAAGTTAAGCAGCAGAAGGAAAAACCCAAGAGGTTTGGGATATTCAAAGTAGTCCCCCAAAGCAAGGTTCCCATAATGCCCCACGTTTCTCCTAAAGGAACTTCTGCCTGTCACAACTAGAAAATAGAAATAAGGTATGGAATCCTAAAAGGCATTCCTCAACTTCTGAAAGTAAGACATTTGTCTTGTTGGATAGTAAGAAAATCCAAACAAGTCTGGAATTTCGTGTATATATAGATACATGAGTCTAGAATTTCATGTATAGAGAAACTTATATATATAAATACAGAATAGGGTGACAAAATGTCATTTGAAAAGAAGAAAAACTGGGCTTACCTTACCTGGATTAAGGTAAGCCCAATCCCCTTCCAGCTACATGATCCTCTATTTGAAGAAATATTCAAAATTCATGAATTCACGCCATTAAATTCATTTTGGGGAAAAAAATGAAGTAAATAAACCCACTGGAAATAATAAAACGGCATTGCTTAAAAGGCCATTATAAAATCAGAACTAGACAACATTTTTACACAGTTAAATGTGTTTCCTAAAATTTGATTAGAGATCTGAAATAAGCAATCTCAAGCTCAAACAACTATTCACTGGTTGCTTCTCCTAGAAAAGACACTGAGTCTCATGCTCATGCTGAATTCAAAAGCCTTCTGCCCTCAGGAAGCTTGCAAATAATTTAGAAAGAATAAGCATTTACAATTGAACGAACAAAAATTTAAATCACAATTTCCAATTAGCAGGGATAGTAAGAAATTACTAGAAATGAACCCATCAAGTTAGGGACCACTCTAATTTTAGAAGAGATTAATCGAAGTAGGGTAGAAAACACATTCTAAGTAGAATAAAAAATGAGAACCAAGTTCTAGGGAAAAGAAACGGCAAGGCAGAATTCAGGAGACCATATAGGATAGTAATAGCAATTGCCATTTATTAAATACTTATGTGTCAGGCACAGTGCTATTCTGACCATGTCATATACTGTAATCTTTTCAGGTTGATTTATTAATCCTATTTCACAGAATGTAAGTAATCTGCCAAATGTTAAACTGCTAATCAGTAGCAGAGCTAGAATTCACACCCAGGGCTGTTCATTTTGAAGTTCATGCTCTTAACCAACGTACAATACAGTTGGTGCTCCATAACCATGGGGAATTGGTTCCAGGACCCCCATCTTAAAAAAGGGTGCCCAAGTCTCTTATATAAAATGGTATAGTATTTGTGTACAGTCTGTACATATCTTCTTGTATATACTTTAAATCATCTCTAGATTAATTATAATTCCTAATCCAATGTAAGTGCTATATAGTTGTTATGCTGTAATTATTTACATTTTTTGTTGTTGTATTGTTATTTATTGTTTTCTTTTTTCAAATGTTTCCCATCCTCAGCTGGTTGAATTCACAAATGCAGATCCCACAGATACAAAATATAGACTTGTCAAAGGGGAAGTACAGAGAAAAGCGGTGAAATATAAGTGTGAAAATGGACATGAGACTATAACAGCAAAGACTGTGACTGGTTCTGTGGGACACTGAGGTAACTAATAAATAATCTCTTAGATGACTCTGATGACGAGGCAATGAGGAATCCTGATAAGATTCTGGCACAGAAAAATATAAAACTCTGAGCTGTTTTTTTAAAAAAAAAAAAAAAAAAAAGGCCAGGCGCAGTGGCTCAATGCTGTAATCCCAGCACTTTGGGAGGCAGAGGCAGGCAGATCACTTGAGGTCAGGAGTTCAGGACCAGCCTGGCCAATATGATGAAACTCCGTCTCTCCTAAAAATACAAAAATTAGCCAGGCGTGGTGAAAGCCACCTGGAATCCAAGCTACTCAGGAGGCTGAGGCAGGAAAATCATTTAAACCCAGGAAGTGGAAGTTCCAGTGAGCCAAAATCATGCCACTGAGCAAGACTCCGTCTCAACAACAACAACAAAAAATAATTTAAAGTAAAAAAAACACTTCTTTTTAGGGGATTCTATTAATCCACATTTTAAAAGTTTAAGTAGAAATTTACCCAGATTACAAATTCATAAGACATTAAGACCACATTCCATATTTAAGTTTCCTTCTCTGTACATCCAACAAATATAGCAGTCTAATATTTAGTTACTCTGGTAACTCAATCTCTATATTCAAATCTTGATTTAAGACGTGCAGGTATTCAGCAATCTCTATTCATCTGAATTAGACTTTCAATATTTGTATTTTCCATTCTAATTTATGAGTCAGTACATATGTCAATATATCAGAAATATAGTACAATGTAAAAGTATATTATTTAGATCTCTCCCTCTCGAAAAATTTTATTAACAGAAAGCAAAATGAATTTAATGCATTACATTCTGCCTCTCTGAATTCATCTGAAACAACAGTATTAAATTTTAAAAAATTGTAAAGAATAAAAATCAGGAACTTCTAGGCAAATTTATGCAAGAGCTAACTAATATTTCATCATACTTTTGTTTATTATATCTTCCTTTTTATTGAAGGTGAGGCTAAATCCAAAGGGAACAGTTTTACAAGAAGGTTTATCTGTGGGGATTCACACCTTGTTAAGAGCAAATGAAAAGCGGTTTTCCCCAAAACGAAACATACTCCTGTTTTATATAAATGTATCCTTTCAGATTTGTTGCCACAAATGAGGCTGCACAGAGCATCAGGTTACATTGGGAAGTTCAGTTGTCATATTCTTGGTCTCTCTTAAATGGATCGTTTCAAATAATTAACAGGGTTAGTGCTCAAACCGTTCATCGTTAGCACAATACCGAAACTAAATTCAAGTCTGAGCTCACTGATTTACTTCTAATTGTAAAACACAGACACAGAGAGAGAAAGAGAGAGAGAGAGAGAGAGAGAGAGAGAGAGAGGGTTGGGAGAGAGAGAAAGGGGGGAAAAGAGAAAGAGAGAGACACAAACAATTAGACAAAATCTTGGTAATTACAATTCCTGCCACAGTCTCATACTATTAAAAAGTAAACAATATAACCTTCCAAAAACTCAGATTAAGAAAATAAAAAGTCAGATAATAGCATAGTTGCTGGTATTGCATCTGGTTGCTATGGAATAAAGGGCAGTCCATTCATATATTCATTCCATTTGTTCACTGCTACTTAAGAGTGCTGCCACATTTTTAAAGCCCAGCTGGGCAGGTCTCAGCTTGTACCACCTATATCAGCTGCCAATATTTTACTTCTGTTCCACAAGAGAGTGACCTACAAGAACAAACATTTTTAAAATTCATATTAAATGAATTTTTACAAAAATTCTTAAAATAATTAAAAGCATCTTTACCCTCATCAAAAAAGTAAAGACGTGCATACCAGGCCTGAAAATTATTTACACTAGTACACTAATTATGGCATACACCATTAATTCCCAACAATGGGAAATATAAACAATAGGAATTAAATATATAATATTTTTCTTTTTTAAAAAAATCTAGTAAGTATGGCATTTCTCCTTAACATAAAGCCTACTTATGGTTTGGAAAACATTTTTAATTTTATTTCTATGTTACTCTAAAATAATCCATATCCAAAAATTATAGTTGGAAATAATTAAAGCATTAAGACATTTATCCAAACTTTGAGTGCAGATTTATAAAACTTGCTTTTTCTAGAAAAAATATGGAACTCAAAATTATAGATGAACAGGTACTTTAAACACTAAAAGCAGTACATTTGAGTTGCTTGCCTTAAAAAAAAAAAAAGTTTTGTATTAGCCATTAGAACATGTGTCACTGTACAAGTCACTTACCCTCAGTTTCTTATCTATAAAATAAGTGGGGAGAAGGAAGAAAGAGTTCAACTTGATAACCTCCCAAGTTCATTCCAACTAAAGAAATCTGACTCTAAAATAAAGCATTCTAATTATGTCTCTACTGAAATCCTATATATTTGGGCCATTTGGAAACATGTGTAACTCTAGTGAGAGACCTTTTCACCTCTCTAATCTGCTGTAGTCCCATGGCTGTCTCTTTTGGTTTGCTGTGCTAGGCCAAACACAGTAAAAGAACAGAGGAATATGGCAGTAAAATAAGTAAAAATAGGAAAAAATGCTGAAGTTGGCCACTGAGAAAGAAAGATACTCATCATAGGGGATTTGAGGTTCCAGACCCAAAAGCTTAGCTGCTATGCAAACAGGGTGAGGTTACAAAATACAGATCATTTCTTGCAAAACAAACAAACAAACAAACAAACAAAAATCCTCTCCTTAAAATGTGAAGAGACAATATTCTTCCAAATCAGAGCATTAAGCTATTGAGGAGTTACTCAAACACAGAATAAGTGAATCAATATTATTATTGTCACAGTGGAAATGGCTGATTTTTAAATTATATCCTATAACACAAATTCAGTAGTGGTCAAATTTAAAACTAAACACTTTAAAACAATAGAACAAAACTACCTGTGCTTTTATTGATACCAAACAGAATGCAAAATAATAAAAAGCCAAATAAAAGTATACTTTGGTTTTCTGTACAAGGTATCTAAAAGCACAGAAAAAGTTACTATAAATGTTGAAATTGATATCGCATTAAATTCATAAGGAAATCTATAAATATTACTGAAATTAACATGTATAATCCATAATCTTTTGTTTTGCAGGGTTACATTTGTTTCATTCACATATTGTTTGGCTCAATAAACTTTATACTTGTGTTTTCTTCATACATTGTATCTTCTATTTTTGAAAAGTATAAAAATCTAATAGGCAGAATGACTTAATGAAGACTTTCCTAATGGCAGTTGGAATTATATATAACAGTTTGAAAAAAGAAACAGTACTTTAGTTCTGAAATAAGATTATTTAATTAGTGCATCAGTTTGGTTATTTTGTATCATTTTACTATTCAGTTTCTCTAGTTACTCCGTATAGAAATATTTTTAAAGACTGCCACAAAATATATTAAGTAATACACAATTCCACTGAACCCTCTGAATCATAAGGAAGTTTAGCAATTAAAGCTATTATATAAACAAAAAATGCAAGCTTATTTAATATACCGTATTTATGTCTTCATATTTTAATCATTTAATTAGGTTCAAACAAGGAAACATCAGCTTTTAAATAGGTATACACTTTTTGCAGTTTATTAAAATGCCATTAATCACTATGTGTTATACACATTAGTCTGTTCATTATGCAATAGTTTCATGTAATAATATTATTACATGAATAATAATATTATATGAATAATAATTTTTTTGGTTATAGATTTTAGCATTGTAAAATAAACTTTCATGTCAGTCTGGCCTCAGTCAAATAAAAAAACTAGGAGAAGGAGCCTCCTCATTCCCTGAAGATACTAAATCACAAAATATTAAACTGCTTTGAGTGCCATCATAAATTATCAGTACATTAGCTCTTGGACGTCTCTTCCTCTATCTTCTTATTACAAAAAAAAAAAAAAAAATGAGTAGCTAACTTTGAAATTCCAGAAGCAGCAGAAGGTAGTTGGTTCTCTTCCCTCATCAACTTACAAAATGACTCAAATGTTTACACAAATCTACTCACAAACAAAGTTAAAAGAATGGCAGACAAAAGATAACCCCATTTCACCTTCAGTCTTCAACAAAGGTTTTTTCAAATATGGGCTACTGTCCCTGCACTTGCTCCCTTAATGATGGGTCAGGATTCAAGTAAAGGAACCTTGAATTCAATTACTAAACAAAAGATATGACCGGCTACCAAGAGCAAACTTCCTGATTTAGAAATGCTATGCTTATAGGGTGACTACAGTCAACAATAATTTACTGTACACTTTAAAATAACGAAGTATAACCAGAATGCGTGTAACACAAGGAAATGGTAAATGCTTAAGGTGATAGATACCCCATTTACCCTCATGTGACTCTATGCTTTGCATGTATGTATCAAAATACCTCATGTACCCCATAAATATACACCCTTACCATGTACCCATAAAAATAAGAGAAATGATGTGCTGAGAGAAAAAAACATGAAGATCAATCATTTTTAAATATTTGTCTTAAACATTTTTTCAAGAATACACTGAATCTGTTCTAAGCATAAGATTTAAATATTTTCAAAGCAACACAAGATAAAGAATGATTCAAGTTTATTTCAATAAACAAATATCTCAAATTATACAGCTTTAGAACAACAGAAGATACTAATTTCTTAAATCTGTGTAATGGGCATATGGAGTTTATTATACTACTCCAACTTAAGTTTAAATGTTCCAAAATGTACAACATTTTAGGAACATATACATTTATGGTACACAGTTTTCTACTACATACCGACTTGACAAATGCAGGCTGCTTTAGATATCAGATAAACTAATCAGATATTCCAAATGGATATACTAATTTTGTATATTTTATATATTAATATTATATTACTTTGTAATAATAAAATGATTACAAGAAAACTCCGATGCAACATTTCGATTTAATCTTTTCTATATATAACATCTAGAAATAGTAAAACCTCATACAATACTAGTCAAAGATCCCACTACCTTGTTATAAAAATTTCCAACAAACAAAAAAATGTGGAGCTCAAAAAGAGGCTAAGTACAATATTTTTCCTCAGCTTCTCCTATTAGGTAAAAATCATAGTAAAGATTTTTTAAAAAATGTTCATTCAACAAACTTTCACCATTCATGCTAAGATTTTGCCATCTTACCTTATTTTTATCTTTATTTCCAAATTCTCTACTAATTTCATTCAACTCCACTTTTCAGTATGTCTTTCTACCCTTTTTTATCATAACTTCTTGATTCGCAAGTATCATATGTCCTTTTTGAAACCCTCTACAATTTGAAACCTTAAAAAACATGTCACATAGCTGAGAATATGCAATTTTGTATCTAAGAACTCATTTCACTCATTTATTTATACTTCTTAAAACTCAATAGAAATCTAAGTCATTTCAGGACTCCTAAATTAACCAAAATAGTACTGTATTAAATATACATTGATATAAATCCTTTAATTCCTCATTCAAAATTAAAGCTAAAGGAGAATAATTAAAAAAAACCAAAAGCTTAGAGACTAATTTATCCAATTATCTTAGGTCTCTGCTAGAATGTTTTTGAATCAAATATTAGAAATAATGTGATCAGTCATAGCAGTGATATTATTACTGGATATGCAGGATATGGTAAACTAGGATTCATATTTAGTCCCTGAAATGATACTTTTTTTTCTCTACATTGTACTAGTCACTGTTCATACTCTAGTTTTTCAAATTATATGATACTGCTGTGATTTACCTTCATTTTTTTACCCCATTCCTTCAGGTTAAGGTGCTGTTCTGGGAATGGGGTGCCATCTATTGGCATTCTTTTTAAGGTTTATAATCCGAAAGGCAAACTAGAACTTCCAAAGTTCCCACATAATGCACATCTGGGAAATTACCCAGGTAGCAATGAAAATTAACAAAAACACATTTTAATAGAGAGGCTTATATCATTCAAGAAAGGAGTCTTTACTTCAAAGTTTATCACAGGCAGTAGGACTGGAAGTCAGTGTTGCATCAGGATCACTACAATTAGCTCCTCTCACAAATTACTCTGATCTATTTCTCCAGCCCATGGTCATTTGCATTCCTATCAACCCCAAAAAATGTTCAAGTAAACCTAACCCAATCAAAATATTAAAATAAACCTCTTTCCAAGTTCCAAGATAGAAGAATCCACCTTACTTCCAAGACATACGGCACTCAAATCTTTGCTGAAATATAAACCCACAACTATTATACAGCTCTACTCATTCAGTATTATTTAAACAGTTTTACATTTCAAAACTCGGCAGACTTCTAAAAACAAGAAGCAGATCAAATGTTGATCCAGTAGCACAATATCTTAACCTCCGATAATTGGAATGAATTACAAGTTTTGTCTTTAACTACAATTTAATTCAATTTCAGCATTCACGGCCTTTATTAACTAAGAGTACCCTCTAAAAATCATCATATAATGCGAGACACTACTAAAAATTGCTCACAAAAATCACATGAAGGTCATTCAATGAATTTCAAACAGTTCCCCTAATTTTCTTTCCCTCAACAAAATAGCACTGAGGTGGAAATACTATATGTTCCTAATAATCCTCCAAGAGATGGATAATGCAAAAATCAGTGCACAAAAAGGACTGATAGTTCTACAACACCAAGCAAAATGTAAATTAAAATGACTTTCTAAATGTCTACATACACACATACACACAAAACACATTATCTAAGCTAAATTCCATTTTTCTTAATAGATCTACTACATTCTAACTGAAAAGGAATTATTTTTAACAAAGTCGTTTTTTGTTTCGTTTTGTTTTTTTGAGACAGGGTTTCCGTCTGTTGCCCAGGCTCTGGGTTCACTACAGCCTCCACCTGGAGGGCTAAAGTAATCTACCCACCTCAGTCCTGACAGGGTGGTACTACAGGCAGGCACCACCGCACCCAGCTAATTTTTTAATTTTTTGTAAAAGCATGGTCTCACTATATTACCCACACTAGTCTTGAACTCCTGGGCTCAAGAGATTCTCTCACCTCGGTCTCCCAAACGTGCTGGGACTACAAGTGTAAGCTAAAAGTATTTTAAAATGCTCTTAAGACACATGAAATATAATCATTTTATAAAACAAAGAATCTAAATGTATGGGTTTCCATGTTATGTAGTGATTTCTCATGTTGGGTTTTCACCACGGCACAACAAAATACCTATAGTACATTTAAAGTTGTAAAGGTGATTTTCAGATTACTAGTAGCTTTTTATGTTTTTTATTAATGACCCTTAAACTGACATGTCATGAAAATTCATCTCTGGGACTGTCATTAGATATAATCAGATGCCAGTCAGTGAATGCCTGATATGATAGATTTTACTCTTTGGTTCTTTAAAATATCAACATAAATAGTATCAGGGGAAATCCAAATTCTACTGCAAAAACATGTATCTACAAAACCATTTATCCAAAGCAAAACATAAAGAGGTACGTTTAAGGCATCACTGCTGTTACCTTGCTCACGAACTAGATTTTCTCACCAGTCTTTTTTTTTTTTAATTTTTACCTTTCTAAATCTGTGCATGACTAAATCACAATAAAGTTTCCTTAAAAAAGATATTATTTTACATCTACTAATGTGCTAATGGATAGACGTATACAGATAGAGTCTTTAGAAAAAACGGAATCACTAACAAAAATAAACAGCAGGCCTATCTTCACAAAAACAGATGTACTCTGCACAATATTAAAGTAAATAAGGAAAGAAATCTGGAAGAAATACTAGATTACCTGAGTCTTCTATCTCCCACCTCCCCATGCCCCCTAAGTCCCACCTCAAGTCCCCACACCCATCAGAACTTAACGTTCCAGGAAAATTAACATGGGAGAATATATAATGCACTGGTATTTAACAATAGAAACAGGATACAATTTCTAAATGTATCTGCTTTTCCTGCCCTTCTACAGCAACCTCCCCCATTCCACCACAACTAAAACATGGAAGAAACTTAACAAGCAGAGTCTCTAAAATGGTTCTGAACATTAAACTATGCTGACTGAGACTGAGGGGGATGAGACACACTTTAAAGACTAAAGTTACAGTGAAATACATAAATGCTATTACACATGCAAATCTGAGTGTAATTCAGAAACTTGAATGTCTATATTAATCAGTACAAAACAAATTAATCAAAAATAAACTTTTTAAAGCAACAATAATTACAATCTAAGCTTTAATACACTCCCCTATTGAGGCAGGTAAAAGAGTTGGGATATAGCAGAATATATGACTTATCTTAAATAAATGCAAAAATGCTTCCTCTCTTAGTCTGCTATGATCTATAATCTTGGTAAGTCTACTCAGCTCATTAAGGTGAAAATATTTTTAATTTAAGAAAATGTATACTTCTTAATCAAAAGACCACTTTTCTACTACCAAAGCTGAATTAAAAGAATGCTTATCCAAATATAAACAATATTAAGAAAAAGAAAAGCAGTAATTATTACCGATGGAAAAATATGAGATTATGTGGAGGATGGTAATGCTTTCCAGACCAGGGACCCCAAAGTAGTCCAAAGGCTCTCAGAGCTTGCCTAGACCTTGACAGGATTTTTAGCTCTTTTCAAAAATCAGTTGGATAGCTTTAGTAATTGGGGAAGAACTGTTTTAAAAATGAGATCAACAGAAACCTAAATTAATTTTTACTCTGATGAGAGCGCATACATGTGCTCGCTCCCTCTTGCACTCTCGCTCACTCTCTCTCTCTCTGTTAAATTGCCTATCCACATACTTGGGAAATTATGTCCTGTTTTAAATATCTCATTGGTGAGCAACAGACAGGAGGAGCCCCAAATGTCAGACACTTGTCTGGCACACATACATAGAGAAGCTGGCTCCGGCAGGAGCTCAAGCTGTGAGACTCAGCTAATTCCTATGTGGGTGAGAAAATGAGGGCACTTGGCCACCACTCTCTACAGAAGCCACTGAAATGGTGGAACCTTCTGAGACTTTGCTATAGGTATGGCCATTATGCTCGCACCAGGCTCTAGGTTTTCCTTCTTGTTCTTAGAAGAAACAATAGGCAAACAACTTGCTAGCCTTTGAGAACACGAGTAAAGGAAATGCCAATTCCTGGCTGCATGTTATTGGCATGTTTCCCTTTTCCCAGTGTCAATCTTGCTATAGAATCATAGACTGGAAAGGGCTTTAGAGATCCCATAACACTACTGTTCCATTTTATAGATGAAGAGGCTGATACCTGTAGGGTGTAAGTGACTAGTGTAAGGTTTTACAGTTAGAAACAGAGTGAGAACATTTATTTTCTCTTTAACGTCCTTTAGCTGGCATTTTTGAAGTCCTATATATCTTGGCCTGGTCACTCTCTCCTTTCTCCTTTTATCATCTTTCATTATATCTGTCTCGTCTTACCAACAAATACACTATTATTTTGAGGACAACTGTCTCACTCTATTAGTTTTCCTGAGCTCAACTGCTATGACCCAATACCTCATTTTTGCCTAAACAGGAATCACCAAGAACCTTAGGAAATCTTGACCAAGCACTGTAAAGCAAGGGCAAGTAGTACTGAGTATTATTGCTTCTAATAAAAGTGAGAAAGAAGAATCCAGGATTAAAAGTCAACAACGGCAGGCATCTATGATTGTGCAAACACAGTATTTATGGACTAGACTAGAGATTTAACCCTAATGTACTTAGCCAGAGGCCAGTACACAGTCAGGACTAAGAAGGGAGCCCTCTGAATCAAAACCGCACTCAAGATTACATAGTTAGTGGAACAAGGTAATATACTTGTCCAAGAGGACAGTCAGATGGGTAGAAATGGTAATATAATAATAGACTATTGGAAATGGTAAGAATAACCACACAGTCATGTACTACATAACGTTTCTGTTAACTACAAACCATGTCCCATAACATAATGGAGCTCAAAAATTCCTATAGCCCAGTGGCATCAAAACTTAGGAAACATCATAGTACAATGTATTACCCTTTCTGTGTTTAGATATGTTCAGATACACAAATACTTATCACTGAGTTACAACTGCCTAGAGTATTCAGTCCACTAATATGCTATACAGATTTATACATAAGAACAATAGGCTATACCACATAGCCTAGACGTATAGCAGGCTATACCATCTAGGTTTGTGTTAAGTATACTCTATGATGTCCACACAATAATGAAATCACCTAATTTTAAGAACACATCCACATCATTAAGTAATGTATGACTACATAGCCTTACCATCCAAATCACGCTTCTTACTTTTTCCCAAAAATTCCTTTTAAATGTGAGTCAAATCCACTGGCAAAAGGAAGCAGAGGAGATGGCTGAGAGTTAGTCTAATTGATATGCTGGGGTTAATTATCTACAAAAATCATGCAAAGGGGGTAATATAATTAAACACTTAATGGGATTGGGGAGAATGGTGAAATGAGTGACACAGACAAACATCTGTACAATGTACGATGCTTCAGCAAAAAAGAAAAGACAAATACTATCAGGTAAATTTTCAACTGAAATACATAAATCAAATTTCCAATTTGAGAACAATTAGGACTACTTATAGATCACTCTAAAATGAGAAAAAATATTTTATTCTAATGAAAATGTCCAGGAAAAACAGAAATATAGAAAATTACTGAATGCAACTTTAAGCAGCCAACTTGAAAATGTTACACATCTTTAATATCCAATTAAAGAGAGCCAAACCTGACATTTCCTCTATGATTTCATATTATATATTACAATAAATAATGTTCCAAGGTTACTTTACAACTCAAGATTAGGATTGACAAATTATCCCAAAATTACTTATTGCTATAGGTACACAAGCAGTGACCTAACACATACTTCTACCCTTAGAAAAATAACAATTCTAAGCAATACATTATAAAAATGTAGAATAATTCCATGATAAACTCATCTTTACACAACTGACTTGACTATTTATCGTCATTATTAAACACTAATGAATGCATTTACTATAAAGTTTATAAATAGGGCTCAGACTTTTCAAATAACTAGTGTCTAATGTGAAAAAGAAAAACATAAGTGGGACAATAAACTGGACAACGGGTGTATAACAGATAATGAAATATTACATCATTAGTTCTTAATCTAAAATCCTTTGACCAGAAGTTATGCAAACCCAGTAAAAGGAGCCCATTATAAGGCTGCGAACAAACTAAAACACAACTTTCGGCTAGCATTCTATTAACTCAGTGTGATAAGACTGGTTATCAAATGATAACCCAAGCCTGTGACTAACAGCTTGTCTGCACCTCATTTTTTAAAGTGGAGGAAAAGGAATAATTATTATTCAATCAGTATAGATTGGTAGGCAAAGTCTTTCCAAACTTTCTGGACCCGTTAAAAAATGGATGATCAGAGGAGTATATTAAAAGGATTCTTAGGTAGCTAAAAGATTAGAATAGGTATCTTCTCAGCCTTCCCTAATAATAAAGCCAAAATATATCGAACACACATTGTGTCAAATACTGAGCAAAGTGCATTATATAAATTATCTCCTTGAATCCTCACAAAACCCCATAAGTCAGGCAAGAGTGATCCTGTTTTTCAAATGAGAAAACTGAGGTTAAGTGTAGGTAATAACTGGTCCAAAGTCACATAGCTAATGAGATTATCTGAAATTTGACTCCAAAGCCTGTGTTCTTCACCAGTATACTTACCCTATCCACTATTTAAAGAACAAAACACATACCTATTTACTGATACTCTAAATATGTTTCAATTTTTAACTGATTTCTTAGAACATTTTTTATTTGATATGAAATAAAAACTACAAATATAAAGATTTTTAAGCAATATGTACTTGTTATATAACATGCTTTCAAAAATGTAGCCTGGGGAACATAGCAAGACCCTATCTCTACAAAAAAAAAAAAAAAATGGACATATTTTAAATTTTAAAATGATGGCAACAGCCTGTGGTCCTAGCTATTCAGGAGGCTGACGCAGGAGGATCACTTGAGCCCAGGAGATAGAGGCTGCAGTGAGCTATGACTACACCACTGCACTCCAGTCTGAGTGACAGAGCAAGACCCTGTTTCAAATAAAAGAAAAATCTTAGTGGCAAAAACTAACTGTTAAACTGTAGGACTATATTTTTAAAGAAAAATGTCTAACCTATGTATTTCAGCAAGACCAGTATTTGAACATACTGTTACTTTATTGATGTTTTGGATTCTTTGAGGCATTCAAACACATATGAACTACTACTGTGCCTTGTACGGTTACTTTATAAAAATATCACAATTAACTAATTATAGTTAAATGTGGAATAGTACAGAGAAACCCATTATGAGATTAAAAAGTTTATATGCTGTTAACTGTATCTTTCTAAGCTTACTTGAGGAAGATATCACTGTTTCAGTATGTCTTTTAGAATATATACTGCTATGAAAACAGAGTCGATGATGCAAGAAGCAGCCCAAGATTGGATTCAATAGTTTCCCTACAGTCTCTCACTGAACAAATAATAAAACACAAAAAGCAATATAAGATTGCTCCCAGTTTAAAAGTATATGGCACACAGAAAAGCAGAAAATCTACAGGTTTTCAGATAATAGCCAAATTAAACAATCAAACCAGCCTATTCCAACAGCATGAAGTAGGGATTACATTAGTTTCTGTTTTTGTTTTTTTGGGACAGGGTCTTCTTCTGTCACCCAGGCTGCAGTGCAGTGGTATGATCATAGTTCACTGTAATCTTAAACTACTACGCTCAAAAATCCTCTCACCTCAGCTTCCTGAGAAGCTTGGACAACAGGCATGTACCACCAAGCCTGGCTAATTTTATTTTTATGTTTTTTGTAGAAATGAAGTCTTGCTATGTTGCCCAGGCAGGTCTCGAACTCACAGTCTCAAGTGATACTTCTGCCTCAGCCCCAAAGTGCTAGGATTACAGGCATGAACCACTACAAACAGCCAGAATTGTCTAGATAATTTTTAATATATTTATTATGAATTAGCCAGATAACCACTACCATCATTCATTTTTTCAGTGCAGTTTTTTTAAAGATTATACAATAAAAAGCATATCACTAATTGTGCCATGTAAAAGTGTTACAACAATGTACAATTATTGACATGTGCTAACCATATGAAATTTAGGAAGTATAAAGCTGCATATCACCAAATAGTATGATTCTCAGTAACCTAAGTTTTGAAATAAAGATTAAAATATCTACATAAGATAATCAACATATATGCCTACAGGCCTAATGCTGACATTCAGACAATGCCAAAGGTATCAATCTTTACATCGTTATATGTTGTGGTAATATGTATTAGTACACGAAGACAGGTTTTGATGTAAACGTGCCAATTAAGACAGTATGCTAAACTCCATAAAAATAAGACTATTATATGCTTCAATGCATACATAATTAAATTTTTTTCTTTAAATAAAAGTTCTAATGAGTTCACATTCTTAGTGATAATAATCTCATGCTGCAAACAGCACAGCACCCTCTGGTGCATCTGTTATAAGAAATAAAATTCCCACAGAAAAGGACAGAATTATAGCGGAAAAATGAACCTTAGAAGTCAATATTTCGATAGCTTTTAATTTACTGTAGTACATATTTTTGAACATTAATGCTTAAAAATATTTATCATTTTAAAAGATCACTATAAACTTGATAGCAGTAATTTAAGCAGGTCAGGAAAATGTCTTAGTTTGAAAAAATTTAACCAACAAAAACAACACCTATTTCCAATATATAAATAATGCTGTCAAAAAATTATTTCAGTGTAGGATGACAGAAGGTAACTTGTCATGTTAACCAAATTTCACTTTATTCAAATAGGCCTTGAGGTTTGTAAAATGTTCCTGTGTACTTTTTCCGGATTCAAAGGGAATTTGCCATTATTTATAAGAATTGACAAGTGTTTTGTGAAAGAGTCTGCAAGTTCTACAGTTTAAAAATAGAATGATATTCAGAAATAAAAGTTATATTAAATTATGGATTTTGAGTAGTTCAAAACTTTTACTTATTAAAAAAAAAACCCTTTTCCTGGGAAAATAATTAACTCTAAAGTAGATTTTACTAACAACAAAAGCAAAAGATGCCACCTGCTTTAGACAGCCCTTTTGTGAACCACTGGAAGTCCCAACACAATGCAGTAAAAAATTAAAGTGACACCTGTTTGAAGCAGCCATCTGCCCCTAACAAGCTAGATTTAGTCAAATCCACTTAATCTTGGATTTCCAAAATATGGGAACACTATGTAACTGCGAATAGAGAGGAATTTAAAACACACTTTGTGATGGCCACTGGGAATATATACCAAAAAGTTAAAGGCAAACTATTCAGTTAGGAAAACTGTTTTTAAAGCAACTAAGTGCAAACAGAGGATTTTTAGCCATTCAGCATAAAAACAAGATAACCAGCAGCCTCTCCAAAATGTTAAAGTTTACTTCTTCCCTTTTCTCATTTCTTGTAACACATTCTCACTGTGGATACTAAGAACAAAGTAACATTCCTATTACTGATCAGGAAAAGAGTGTGTGAGTGTGTGTGCGTGTGTTTATGTTTAACTCTTGCCACACATCTGCTGCTATACCCACCCATTTAAAAACAAACACATAGACACACTTTGAAATCTGAAAAGCCAAAATCATTATATTCTACCCGCTAATTTCTCGAACTGGAGAACACCAACACAGTATCAACTTTCACAAGAAATGAAAAATGTTACCAAAAAGTAACATATGCAATCATTTAAACTATGCATAAAATCCAACTTGATTTTAAGATTCATTTACTTTTTACTATTTTTAATGGTAAAAAAAAATTTACCATAATAAATTTGTTTCGAGTTAAATAAATTGTTCTGGGTTAAAGCATATTAAGCTTATAAACTGTAACCTTTTATTTAAGTACCAAAGTAGAGTAGAAAACTACTTGAATACTAGAAGAATAATACAGTACTTAAAAAACTAAGCATCACTACATCATTTATGGATGCAAAACTTCTAGAAATTCATTAGTTTGCCATATATGTATGTATGTATGATGTCTAGACCATTTAATATAATTCATAGGCAAAATAAACCAAAAAGACTGAGTTAAGTATTATGACATACATTGAATCACAGCTCTTTAACTATTCAAAACAAGTTACAAGTCACTTGTATTTAATAGCTTTAGTTTCAAAGCATGATCACTTTTACAAATTTCTTTTAGTATGAAAACTGAAAACACCGGAGATACTGACACATAATTTAGTCCCTTCTGGGAAAAATATTACAGAAAGAATAAAGTAAATGCTAAATATCTACCCTTGTGTTTAATTTTTAAATTTACCATTTCTTAGTCTTTCTGATTATTTAATCAATTCTACAGCAGCTCTAACAGCAATTTTATCCCACATATATGCTTCAAAAAAATGGAAAAGTAATGAAATTCAATTTAAGTTCTGCTCTCAAATCAACTTGTGAATGAAAATCTAAATCACAGAAAACCTGAGCTATATATGAGTGACATGCCTCAAAAAAAGTTCTCAGACACTGCAAATAAAATATTAAACCGTAACATTATAGCATATAATTTACTTAACTGAAAATCTATTATGTAAATGGCATAAGGTCTGAAACTGTCCCAAGACAGCAAAACTCCTATTAACTTCAGAGAGAGTTTATAGGACCCAGGAGCTTCACCATCCAAAAGTGTTCAGGCATTTGACACTCATCTGAACAGAAAAAAAAATACAAGTTAGTATTACAGATTTGCATGGAACCCAGTGTGGGGAGGGGAGGAATAATTATGAAGAAATGTGAGTGCTCTGAGAAAGACTTCTTTCAGAACAAAATAGCGTCTTCATTAGAAATAGCAATCACAAGAAAATGAAAAAGTTTTTTTTAAACCTCAACTCTTATTTTACAAAATATTAGGCTTAATAGCATTACAATTACCCACCCTGCTCATTGACAATCTCAAGAATAATTAGTACTGTCACATTATTCACAAGCTGCTCTGTCAGTTAAATCAATATATGTTTGCTGTTAGAAGACTATTTGAATAAGTATTTTTAAATTGTAAATTAAAAACTTCAATATGTGCAACCATAATAGTACATTATATTTGTTTTAGCACACATTCATTATCAAAACTCCTTACTGATAATTTATTAACTAAAAGTTAAGCTGAAAAAAAATTAACCAATTTAGGGGATCTGAAAAACTGGTTAACGCTAACCAAGAACCTACTAAATAAGAACTAATAAGTATTCAAATTACAGAGAAAAATAAATTTTAAAAGAAATACTGAAAAGGGAAAACGTTCTTTCTCCTGAGCAGGTTCAAGTCACTGTCCAAAGAAAATCAAAAAGTAAATAAAAAGAATATGTTAAGTACACAGATGCCTAGATCTTAACCGCAAAGAAAGTGAAATATACACACGTTTCAAGTTGAAAAGCTTCATACATTCTTTATGAACTTGACTTCAATTTCAACTCTCAAAGGAAAATGAACAGAGAAGATAAAAAAACTCTTAAAGTAACATAACTGTCACAAATAACACTGTGAACTGAGTTCTCACAAAGCTTCCTTGTGTCCTTTCCGTGTTCATCACAAAGTCTCACAACCACAATGAAAATTGTTAACACTCTACTGCGGGGAGGGAGGGTCATCAAAGTGAAACGGAACCTCACTACTATCCCTCCCACCTCCACATGAAGGATAAAGCACTGTCAATAACTACTAACCCAAGTATCACAGATGCCCTGCATCCGGTTTAAATCACAAGCACACACACACACACACCAAAAAAAAAAAAAAAGAGGAGACAGACTTTAAAAAAGAAAAATCTCTTCCCCAGTACAGCAAAGAGAGCTCAGCGAAGAGGCCCCAGGTTTCAATATGTGTGCAAGGGGTGTTGGGGGGGAGAAGAAAGAGGGGGAGGGAATAGTGCTGAATGGATATTAAGACTGTTTGCCGCACAAAGAAAATACAGTTTTTAAAAGAAAAAAGAAAACCGTGAAGCTGATAATGGTTAAAGAAGAGCAGCCCATTTAGCACCAGGCAAAGAGGGGCAAAAAAGAAGTGAATAGGCGGTGGGAAAAGTTCACCAACGTACGAGGATAAAAATAACAAAACCCCTAACAAGGCCCCACAAGTGAACAACAACAACAACAAAACAGCACCTCTTGGGTCACCCCCGCACATTGTTGTCTATTTCGGCTTTGAAAGAAGCAGGAAACAAGCAGCGTTGGAAAAGAAGAAAATTAAAGAAAGAACAAATTCTTATCTCTTCACCTGACCCTCCTCCTCAGACCAGACCTAAGGGAAAGATCCAGCATCCGCATCGGAAAACTGTGGCTGCCTCTCCCGTTCGGCTCGCAGCCCCCCGAGCTCCCGCTCCATCCCTGAAGTGCGGCCGGCGCAGGGCCAGGGCCGGCGGGCAGCGCGGCGCCCACACCCCCGACCCAGCCGCGGCGCGCAGGGTCCATTGTAAACAAGCCCGGGGAACAGAGCCCCTCGGCGGCGGCGCCGCAGCGGCAGCCCCCGTGTCAGGAGTGAGACCCCTGCACAGCCACACTCGGCTTGCACACACGAACACACACACGCACGGACACACGCGTTCACACGCAGCCACACGCTCCCACACACATGTAGAGACCGAAGAATATTCACCTTGGCTGTGGATTATTGTGGTGTTGTTGGTGGGTGATGGAGATGGTGGTGGTGGGGAGGAGGAGGAGGAGGAAGAGGAGGAGGAGGAGGAGAGGAGTAGTTGTTGTTGATGGGTAACAGTCGCCAGGACTACGGTGACTATGGCGCTTGATTCACAAGGCAACGGTTGCTATAACTCACAAAAGAGAGAGAGAGGGAGAGAGAGAGGGAGCGAGAGGGAGACACTCGCACGGGGAGGGGTGGGGGAGGGAAGAGGGGAGGAGGCGGGCCCGGCCGAGCCGCCGGAAGGGGAGGGCTCAGCGCTGTGACTGACGGCCCCCGAACGGGCGGGGTGACTGGGCACAAGACCGGGATTCCAACGCAGGACTCCGAAGAGGTTCGCCTAGGCTTGGCTGGGGCTGAGGGCACAAGAGTCCTCTCGGGGGAGCGTTTCTACACGCGCTGGCGAAGCCCAGGAGAGTTTAGGGTCGTGGTGCTAAGGGTACTATCTGAAACGAGAGTTGTCTGTGCCAGCTTTGTGCAGAGATGTCCCGCAGCCACGAGAGAGTAACGGCTAACTCGGGGGAGGGGGTGGAGAGGATGACTCCAGGCACTTTGTGAAGAGATGAGCTATGGCGAAGGAAGACTCCACTTTGAAGAGCAGCCCCCGCCCGCTACGTTACTTCCGGGGCGGGGCGGGCAGAAGGGCCCGGATGTGCCACCAGTTTTTCGTTTTTCAGGCGCCGGCGGTCTTCCTGGTCGCGTTTGCCTCCTGGCTTTCACCTTTTCCGAACGCTTCAGGGCTCGGCGGCGTGCGCTGGACTGGAGGGTCCGCGTCACTCTTGCCCTCCTGCCTTCCGCGCTCTGACCCGCTCCCGCCTCCTGAGGGCACGACTTTGAGGAGCGCGGGTGGCGGGGCGTTAGCGAGCTGCCTCTGCCGCCATCTTAGAGAAGGCGAGCGTGGGGTGCGCGTGGGCAGCGAGCCGGCCTCCCGCGGTCCCCGCCGCAGCGTGGCGCGGAGAGGTGAGGTCCAAGAGGGTCCGGCCCTCACTTCAGAACGAAACGGCGAGGTCATCACTTCCTACCTTCAGGGCTGGGAGTAAGTGCCAGTAAAGCGCAAGAAATTGCCCTCCCTGGAGGCTGTGAAAACGCATTTGGCAGTTCCCCTCGACGGATGGCGTAGAGGGGCGGGGTAACTTACACCTGCCTGCGGTACCATCCCGTTAGTTTCTAGTTCTCTGTTAAGTTTCAGACCTTAAGTGCTCATCTCTCTTTAAAGTCGACCTAACTGGGAAGTGAGCTCAGGCCCGGATCCTATTACCTGCCTTGCCCTCAGCCCCCATTACTCAGCCTACTATAGTAGAGGGTCTTGCCGTTTCCGGCTGAATTGAGATAGACGAATGGCTTCCGTCTGTGTTGAATGTTAACACAACCTGCCATCTCAAACACCCGTTGATAACGCACAACCTCTAATGCCTCATGTTTCAAACGGACTCCTCCAATTCGCTGCAAACAAGTCCAGCAGGCACGTGCCCCCAGGCCCTAGGGATACCTAAAATCTCTCAACATTCGCCGCTAATCTGCTTATCCAAGGCAATAACATAGAAATAGAGCCTTAGGAAGTTAGTTCTCTTCTTGAGGCTTAATTTTTGCACCTGCAAATAAGGGATTTGGGCCGGCAAAGGTTCACTAGCGCTAAAAGAATACTGAGCTCTTATTCTGTGTCCCAGAACTGGTGCTGTTTGGGATACATTATCTCATGTTATCCCAACAACACCAATGTTAGATGGGTAATTTTCGCATTTTAGAAAAAACGGAGTCCTGAAAGTCGGTGGTTTTAGGTTATGGCTGCGTGCCAGGGAATACAAGGTTACCATGTTTTAGAAACCAATTACTTTGGGTACATTTTTTAAAGTCATATTGTCGCCTTTGATAATCTTCGGAGTTACATATGTTCTTAAAATAATAATGTATTGCAGTAGTGAACAGTGGTGACCCTAGTGCTAAAGCCAAAAGATTTCATAACTCACTGTGGTAGTAAGACCTTATAGTCAGACAAATGAAGACCAGAGTCATTTGTGGTTCCCATTTGACATACAGATGCGAAATGAGGTATGCATTCCAGCTTTATGAAAACTGGTAGTCATTGTGAATATTCACTTCATTACATTTACAGATAAAGTCATCATTCCTGTAATGGTGTGTAGGGCTGTATGCTCACACTACATGGCTCTCTGAATAGCTTTGTTTTTTAAGTTCCGTTGTCTGTTATAGTTTGTCCCTTCTTTCATTGTCAGCTGTTGCTTTATACTGCTGTCAGTGAGCATAGTTCTGTTATCCTCCCCACCCTTTTCATTCACTGCTCTTAATCTGCAGGCAAGAAAACCACATAGTGAAGCTTGTGCAAAACTCTATCTCAAGAGTATAAATAGGTACTTTGAGGGACTATCAAAAAAAGAAAAGTACAACCTTTGTGCTAGGATATTGTAACATCAGTTTTAAAGTTTTAAGCTTAAAAAGAGTTTTTTGTTTTTGTTTTTTGCCTACGTACAGGTTTGATTATTTCCAGAGTTAGGAATACACAAATTTCCTGAAGTTAATTCTTGAAAATTTAGAATTTGGAATATTTTCCCATGTTTTAGGATACTTGATGATGATACGATTCTAACCATATTGAGGTTAATATTTGAAATGTTCATTGTTACTGCCTGATAAGGTTTGGCTTTGTGTCCCCACCCAAATCTCACGTCAAACCATAATCCATAAGTGTTGAAGGAGGAGCCCTGTGGGAAGTGATTGGATCACAGGGGCAGTTTCTAATGGTTTAGCACCCTCTCACTAGTGCTGTTTCATGAGTGAGTTCTGACGAGATCTGGTTGTTTAAAAGTATTTAGCACTACTCCTCTCTTACCTGCCACCATGTGAAGAAAGTCCTTGCTTATCCTTCACCTTCTGCCATGATGGTAAGTTTCCCTGTGGCCTCCCAGTCATGCTTCCTATTAAGCCTGCAGAACTGAATCAGTTAAAACTCTTTTCTTCATAAATTACCCAGTCTCAGGTAGCTCTTTATAGCAGTGTGAAAACGTTCAAATACACCACCACACTGAATCAGATTACCAAGATACCGATTAAAGCTATAGACCCGAAAATAAGGATTTTATATGCATGCATTATTTAATACTGTAATTAGTTGTAAAAGAACCCAGAAACCTTTGTACCCATAGTCAGTTCTTGCAGGATGTTTTTTAAGTCATTTTTTAAAGCGGCACATCTTCACATATATTGCATGTATGTTTCAGAAATAAATTATTTGCTAAGAAGTCACAGAAAAGACCCAGTATTAGACCACAATATCAGTTGCCACCTGTTACAGTGCAAAACACACTGTGGGACCAATAATAAAAGGTACATAACCAAACTAAAATGGGGCAAACATAGTTCCTGACTGTAAAATGTTCAACATTATTAATTTAAAATGTTGTGTTTTAACTTTGATTGTTTTTTCTCTCAGATAAGAATGATTGGCAGAGACATGGAAAAACACATTTGTATCAGAACTACTTGAAGAAAAATGTGAAGCTCTGATTATGTATGGGTTATGTATTTAATAAAAACAAATTGTGATACATTCATACAGTGGAATACTATTGAGCAAGTCAAAGGAAAGGACTGCTGATACAACATGGATAAATCTCAAAAACATTGCATTTGGTATAAAAGAAGCCAGACACAGAGTACATAGCATATGAATCCATTTATAAAAATTTAAGAACAGGAAAAAGTAATCTATGTTTAGTGTCGTCTTAACGATGGCAGAGGCAGTGGGTTGGGATTTTAGTGGAAAGGATCATGAGGGAACATGATAGGATGGCGAAAATGTTCTGCACTAATCACATGTAACTGTTAAAATCTAACAAAACTTACAATTCAGTTCCATAGTCACACTAGCTACATTTTAAGTGTTCAGTAGCCACATGTGGCTACTGCCTACTAAGTTAGACAGTGCAAATACAGAACATTTCTATTATCTCAGAAGTTCTACTAGAGTTCTAGTCTAGATCGTGTTTTAGGCAGGTGTTTACATTTTTCAAAATTGGAATTAATGTACATTGTATATGTATTATATGCCAGTAACACCTGCCCCCAAGCCCTATAAATAATTAATAGAATTTTTATTACTATATTATCTACCTAATTAGCCTAGTTTTTTCTTAATATTTTTGTGCAACCCTTCAGAGAAAGGATAAATAGTAAAATTCTTGGCAAATTTTCAAATATGCAAGTGTGACATACAGTAGATAGCATTAATTTTCTGCTCAAAAAAATGAGTTTTGCTACTTTATGATTCTGAATGCATCTAGAAACAAGGAATTTTTTTTGAGGGCTTAAAGTGAACTCTACAGAAAAAAAATTTTATATTGGAATCAAGTATCTTAAACATAGTAGAGATCATATAACACTTAGGAGTGTTTGGGAGATATTGGTGCTAACTCTATGACTAGGTTTAGAATGTTAAATCAGCTCCCTAGGTAACACTTCAGACTCAAACCTTTTGGAGGTAGAAGAAAACTAAGTTTATAAGTCAAGGATAAAAACACCTGAATGATCTCAATTCTAAAATTCTGATTTTAGTGGATTTTAAGAGATGGAATACCAGGTGAATTGATTCAAAATACTATATATGTTCATACAGTACTTCAGTGAAATTAAGAAAAATTTTTGGTAGAATAAGTACTATAATAATGTTAATAAGTATTTCTACTAGCATTTTTTAAGACCTTTGTGAACCCCAAGTAGATTTTTACAAGACAATGAACTGTTAAAGATTAATTCTTACAAATGAATCAGCAATTCATATCAATAATATATGCTGAAAAATATTTTATTCACTTAATTATTGCCAATTATATATCACAAATGATTTTATATAATCCAAATTCTTTAACTGCCAAATTCTTGTTTCTCTCCTCTCTCTTTCTCTCTCTCTGTCTCCCTCCCTCCCTCCCCCTCTCTCTCCCCCCCCCCAACCGCCTTCCTCTCTCCCTTTCCCTTCCTCCCTTCCTCTACCTTTTTTTTCTTCTTTTCTTCTTCTAATGTAATATGTAGTCTGGAGAAAACATCTCCCAAGTTCCTGTTGGGCCATTCATCCTATTGGAAGTATACTAATAGTATCTTCTCATTGGAACATGTCATATATCTCACCTGCCCCACCACACTAGCATCACAATAAGGATATATAAAACCTTCATTTAAATTGTTTTGAATGTGTATATCAATTGTTTCAGCATATAACCAAACTTTTTTTATCCTTAAAAATGTATTTTTTTAAGCAATATGACAACCACTGGTGAAGAACAATAAAGATTACTGATTGACATTACATGTATTTGCCTCGATGCCTTTTTAGTTTTGAAAGGGGGAAGTTATGTGCATGCAATACTGTTCCAAAAATTTGGTTTAGCTTACTAACATTTTTGTTTGGAGGGCAGGGAACACAAAAATGTACATTTTACAGTAGGATATTTAAAACACTTGCCTGCAAATACTATTTGAAATGTTATGTGGTACTACTTTCTCTCACAAAAGAGATTAAGGGCTAGGTGCCATGGCTTACACCTTTAGTCCCAGCACTTTGGGAGGCCAAGCCTGGGCAAGAGAAAGACTGTGTCTCTACCAAAAAAAAAAAAAAAAAAAATTAGGCTTGGTGGCATGTGCCTGTAGTCCCAGCTACTCGGAAGGCTGAGGCAAGAGGATCGCTTGAGCTCAGGAGTTTAAGGCTACAGAGTCATGATCACACCACTGCATTCCAGCTCTGGTAACAGTAACACCTTGTCTCAAAAAATATTTTAAAGATTAACGCCATTTTAAAGACTTGGTTAGAAGCCCTCCAACCACATGTAATATTAAACGCATTAAAATACATCCACATCACCTAAAATATACATGACTAAGAATTGAGTTTAAAAATGACTTACATTGTTGGTGGGAGTGTAAATTAATTCAACCATTGTGGAAGACAGTGTGGCAATTCCTCAAGGACCTAGAAATAGAAATTCCATTTGACCCAGCAATCCCATTACTGGGTATATATCCAAAGGATTATAAATCATTCTACTATAAGGACACATGCACACGAATGTTCCTTGCAGCACTGTTTACAATAGCAAAGACCTGGAACCAACCCAAATGCCCATCAATGATAGACTGGACAGGGAAAATGTGGCACATATACACCATGGAATACTATGCAGCCATAAGAAACGATGAGTTCGTATCCTTTGTAGGGACATGGATGAACCTGGAAACCATCATTCTCAGCAAACTGACACAAGAACAGAAAATCAAACACTGCACGTTCTCACTCATAGGTGGATGTTGAACAGTGAGAACACATGGACACAGGGAGGGGAGCATCACACACTGGGGTTTGTTGGGGGGAAATAGGGGAGGGACAGCGGGTGGTGGGGAGTTGGGGAGAGATAGCATGGGGAGAAATGCCAGATATAGGTGATGGGGAGGAAGGCAGCAAACGACACTGCCATGTGTGTACCTATGCAACAATCTTGCATGTTCTTCACATGTAGCCCAAAACCTAAAATGCAATAAAAAAATGATCATTACAGCTACAACTGTAGAAATGTCTGCTTTACCCCATCCAAGGCAGCTCGAGTGTGAAAACAGCAGTAGGTTCATGTATGCAGGAAGCTCCGTCTACCATGTGAAGCTGATCTGATCCTCAACCTGTTCACCTACGCCTCGATGAGACAGTCATTATGTTGTTTCCCCAACCAAATGATAACTTCTACAATGCAATATTTTCTCCTCAGACTCCAGCTTCATAGATGCTTAGCCAATCTCAAACCTCAACACCTTCCACAGCCAATATGACAGAGTCAATTTACTCCAAAGCTTCCTGTTGGATCTTTCCTGTTGTAAGCTAGCTGTATTAGTTTCCCAGAACTGTTGCAACAAATTACCACAAACAGGTGACTCAAAACAAGAGAAACCTACTCTCTCACAGTTCTGGAGACCAGAAGTCTGAAATCAAGGTGTTGACAGGGTGGGTTCCTTCCAGAGGCTCTGAGATATAGCCCAACTCTCAATACACACACACACACACACACACACACACACTCTCTCTCTCTCTCTCTCTCTTCCTTCTTCACATGTCACAGCAATAAGATAAGCAAGTCCAAAACTCTGCCTTGGCCCCAAGTATCTAAACGTAGCAAAACATGAGTGGACCCAGCCTACAGCATGTTTTACTTAGTCACTCATTTGATGACAGTGCATGCCACACATACGTGTATATAAACTTTAGGATGGTCTGCTACGATCCCTGACTCCTGGTGATCACAGCTTTGTAAATCTGTTTCCCTTGACTATGGGTAGGAACTGAGACTTCCCTGTAACTAATAAAATATGGCAAAGGCACTGGAATGTCATTCCATGACCACAGGAGGTTTATAGGAGTCCATCTCACTAGCTGACTGACTCTAAAACTATCTTCCTGGGTGGCTTTGAAGAAGCAGGCAGTCAGGTTGGAAGACCTATGTGGCAACAACCTGCGGGGTGGGGGGCCTCTAGGAACAGAGAGCAGCCTCCAGACACCAGCCAGCAAAAATCCAGGGCCCTCCGCCATACCACAACAAAGAAATAAATTCCGCCAACAACTGAGTCAGCTTGAAGCAGATTCTTCACCAGTTGAGCCTCCAGATAAGAACACTGCTCAGACAACACCTGGGTTGCAGCCTGTGAGATCCAAAGCCGAGGACTCAGGTAAGCCATGCCTGGACTCTCAACCCACAGAAACTATGAGATAATAAACGGGTGTTGTTTTAAGCCTTTAAGTTTGTGGTAATTTTGCTACTCACCAATAGGTAACAATTAGACCATGTCTTAAAACTTTTTATTTGATAGCCAACACCTAACCATCTGATAATTTCACATAAAAACCCAGATTTCTGATTTCACTGAAACTTGACCACACCGAATTTGCATTCCTGCCCAGTAACAATGGGCTTGAGCTGAGCAGCAGCTGCTCCATCAACCAAGGCCCACTCCCCAGGTGCCACAGTCCCCCCACAACTCCCTCCTGCCTCCCTGACACTGAGACTGAGTGTTGGATGCTACTAATTACTGCATTTACCCTATGCTTTTTCCCTGCATTGACTTAGAAGGAAAAGAAAAGACATCTGTGTCTGTATCTATATCAACTGTTTTCTCACATTGGTCTTCTTTGGTCATTTATGCTACCTGCCTGGTCCCTACAGGCAATGGTTTTAAATAGATGAGATACCACCCCCAAAAGGCACATATGTAAAAATGAGTAGAAGTAGTTGGGATTTCCCAATAACTCAGGAAGCAGGTAAGGTGAGGCTACATAGAACTGTCAGCATTTAGAGAATGAGGGTTAGGGATGCTAAATGCCCTGCACTGCACAGAAAAGTCTCATCTGAAGGTTAAATGCCAACAGTTCTCCCATGCAGAACACTCTACATATTTGATTTTTCAGTCCCTGTCTAGATAATGCCCACCACTGCCTGCCCCTAATGCAAATACCAATGATATCTTTTCCAAGCATATTGGACCCCTAGCTGAGCTGCTGATGCTCCCTAACTGTTCTGCCCTTGTCCATATGTGGGGAACACTCTTACTTTTCAGTGCATGTAAACAGAACAGGAAGCAACTGTCCTGCAAACGCTGTGCATTCTGTGCCACTGTCATGAAATCAACACCTGCCACAATTTCAAGTCCATGACTGTCCCACTATCAGGAATGTGCTTTGTTCATTCACTTCACTTCTTTTTATAGCCCCAAACATTGGTGTCCCAAGCATTGGTTCCTACCAATAAAATCAATCCTCCTTCAGATCATATCTAAATTCTGATATGACAGAGGTTCCCCAGTGCAGAAAGTCTTCTCTTCTGTCATTCTCAACTGTGGACTCTGATCCTTATGCCCTACACAGTAAGCTAATGACAATGTGCATCTCTCTCACAGTGCAATTGTTAAATATGCAAATATATATACACACCAAGTCCAACACTTGGCAGGAGACAGGGAAGTTGATATTTTCTCAGGGCCTAATAAAGGGTTTCTCATGATTCAATTAGTAGGGTAATAGTGTTGTATGGGAACCTGGGATTTCTGAATGTAGAGTAATTAAGAACTAAAAATGCTTTTGAAATGAAAAGGCTTTGGAAAGGAGATTCTGTCTCAGGGCTTTGGGATTCAAATGTGTCTGGGAGGCATGCCATTTAATTTAAGGTCTATTTGCCAAGTATCTGCTACATATCAGGCATTAACCTACTGTGTGCAAAAGAAACAGGGAGTCCTAAGAGACATATAGATAGAAGGAACGGTGAAGTTAAGACCACTGTAGACACGATTCTACAACAGAGACGTTAAAGCTATAAGCATGCCTTGTATTCTAGCTGTGTGTACCTGGAAAACTCATGTAACCTCTTTGCGCCTCTGTTTCCTCATCTGTAAAATTGGTAATATTAGTAACAGTACTGGCTGGGCACGGTGGCTCACGCCTGTAATCCCAGCACTTTGGGAGGCCAAGGCAGGTGGATCACTTGAGCCCAGGAGTTTGAGACCAGTCTGGGAAACATAGCAAGATCCCATCTTTAAGAAAGGTATGAAAATTAGCCAAGTGTGGTGGCATGTGCCTGCGGCCCCAGCTACCTCAGGGAGGCTGAGGTGGGAGGATCACCTGAGCCCAGGAGGTCAAGGCTGCAGTGAGCCATGATCACAACACTGCACTCCAGCCTGGTTGACAGAGCAAGACACCATCTCAAAAATAAATAAATAAATAAATCATAACAGTACCTACCTTACAGTCTCACTGCAAGGATTAAATGGAGACACTATATACAAAGTGCTGAGAACAGAGTCTGGCATGTAATTAGTACCATACAGTGCTCACGATGATGATGTGGGTGATAAGAATGTCCAAGTGCTGTCCCCTTCATAAACCAGCACAGCCTGAAATGCTGACATCCAAAAGAATCATCCTTTGGTGCTAAAATGCTTCAGGGGGAGACTGAGAACTAGAGAAAAACTATTGCGAGAATCAACCAACAAGCTCCCAACCCCAGCTGTCCCACACACACAAGACCAGGAAAATTAATGGAATCTGCCCAGCATCCACCCCTACTCCTACACAGCACCAGTATTTCCCATTGAGGAGTCACACTCAGGCTCAGGCCAGATAGTTCAGGTTGGGCTGACTCCACTCTTGGCTTCCAGGATTGGTATGTATGGGGCCAATCAAAGCGCTATGTCCTTCTGACAGAGCGATTGGTCCAAGGAGGAACCATATGACCCAACCAAGCCAATCAGACTTCCCCATTCCCTGGCCACAGTTTATTGGCTCACAAGTAGATATGTGACCTAGGATTTGTCAGGGATTGTTGATTCCAGCTGTCTCTCCACTAATAAATAAGTGCTGCAAGAGTCCACCACCTGCCTCAGAATAAAAGCAGCAGAAAATACAGGGGCAATTAATGGAATGAGCTTGCTTTCTGGCTACTCCATCTCAGTGTCTGGATCCAGCCAGAGCTGAGGCTCTCTTTGAACTTTTCAATCACATGGGCCAGTAAATTACCCTTAAGCCACTTTGAGTTGAGTGTCTTCTATTTGCAATCAAAAGTTGACTGACAAAAAAAAAAAAAAAATCAGGTTCTGACATTTCTACCACACCAAGGACCAGATAAAACCTTCTCAAAGTTCACAGAAGATACACATGTAACTTTACCCTCTGTAATCCAAGGACAAGAGAACAGATGGTAGAAGGATGTTCAATATTTCAACTGCCCTTGTGAGCACAGAGAGAAAATATTAAATAAAGGAAATTTATGGAAATAATCAGAGATCCTCTCCTGTCATATCCATCACCTCGGTAATAAACATTAATTTTAAAAAGCTAGGATATAAAAATTCTATTCATAACTCAAAAATACACTGACCTTTTATGGAATTAAACTCACTTTCTGTCAAATCTGCTTTTTGTAAAGTATTTGGTCATATGAACTTTCAGATGCCTAATAATCATTTCATCATAGTAATTTAAAGCATTTTGTCAGCCATAATGAGTTTTTTTTCACCTCTTCCTCTCCAACCCAGACACACTCAAGGGTTCACCCTGATGTACTGGATATTTCCCGTCTTTGAAGAGTTCTCAATAACCTGGGTCCTCACAGCTACCAAGAAACACACAGGTACACACATATGCACATACACATACCTCCATTTTCACAGCTTTATTTGCCACCTATATTTTTTTCTTAAAGTTTAGACTCAGGGGGTACTTGTACAGGTTTGTAACATGGGTACATTGCATAATGGTGAGGTTTAGACTTCCAATGTGCCCATCACTCAAACAGTAAACATTGTACCCAATAGGTAATTTTCAACCCTCATCTCCCTTTCCAACCCCCCCACTCCTGGAATCTCCAATGTCTATTATTTCCATCTTTACGTCCATGGGACCCACTGTTAGCCCCCACATAAAAGTGAGACCATATGGGATCTGATTTTCTGTTTCTGGGTTATTTCACTTAGGATGATGGCCTCCATATTATGATGATCCCCAAAGTTATTTTTACAACACAGAACTTTCTTCCAAGTCCCAGATTCATGGCAAAATGAATACCTGAAATCACCTCTTAGAAGTTGCAAGGAAACTCAAACTTACTTTGTCCAAAACTGAACTCAAGATGTCAACCCACCCAAAATAAAAACAAAACTACTTACTTCTCCTGTCCCCCTTGAGAAAGGACCACCAACGTCAACATACTCAAGCCAGAAACTTGGAGATCAACCTTGTCACCCCCTTGACACCCAAGTCAATCAGCAAGTCCTGAGTGTCTCTCCATACCACTGCCATCATCCTCAGGTGCATCATGTGTAACCACTGCTACAAACCATGCAGCAGCTAGGTGGTCGCTCAAATACCCCAGCTGTCACTGCCCACCTTAACACTCTCCCCTAGTAACCTCCATTGTTAGAAGAAGTCCAAAAGCCATCAAGCATGGACTCCGGAACCAGACTGCCTGGATTCACATCCTGGCTCTACTGTTTATCTGTTAAGCAAGTTACTTAACCTCTCTGAACCTCAGTTTTCTCATCTGTAAAATGGAATCATAGTAGCCACCTCACTGGTGTTCCCTGAGAATTGAATTTTAAGCATTTAGTGGATGCTGTTTTAATAACCTCTTTAGACTTGTGGCTCCATGCTTTCCTACTGGTCTTTCTCAGTTCCTGCCTGGCTGTACGGATTGTTCTCTGTTTGCCCCTCCAGATCCACTGTCTAGACTTTCTTGCCCTGCCCTGTACTACAGGCAGACAGCTACAACCAGCATCACTCAGAGGCTCCCTTGTCCCCTCTCTGGCTTCCAGTTGGGTTCTGCCAATAGGAGGGACAGGAGGAGATTAGACAGCGAGAAAAGAGGTTGGGATATTTCCATCCCCGGCTTCTTCCTCCTGTGACAGTGGCTGGGTTCGTCCCCTGAAGTTCCTGCAGGAAGCACTGTTCCATAACTTCTGTTCTCATTGTAATTCACCTCCCTGTCTCCACCTCCTTGGGCCGGCTGTCACTGTTTGCCACTGTTGCTTGTCCCTGGCTGGCTTCCTTGACTGTGTCTCCATCTTCATCAAAAGCCCCTTCATTAAGTTCTCTTTGAGGTGTGCCAGGCCTCTCCTGCCTGAACCCTGACTGATGTGGGCGTTCACATATACTGTTTGCTATGCCTGAAACCTTTATTGCTCACACCACTCCCCTGCTCTTTCACCCCTAATTATCTGGATAATCTTATCCATCCTTCAATTCTCATCTTAATTGACACCTCCTCCAGGAAGCCTTCCCAGGTACAAAAAACTAGGGTTTTTTTTTTTTCTTGTATTGTATCTCTATTTTTCCTTCCTAGTATTTATCACAACTAATACTAAATAATCACCTGTGTAAGTTTCCATATACATTATGGTTGTCTCAAACAGTAAGACCCACCACAGCAGAGACGACATATCTTATTTGGTTTTTGAATAGTTCCCATTTCATACAATTCTTTGTATGCGCTCAGTGTTCAATATGCACTTCACAGATTAATCAAATAATCAAAACACCCAAAATGCAGCAGGTCCCTGTGATTGAAATGCCAGGCTTTATCCAATACAGAAAGAAACGAACAAACTAATGTCAAAGCAAGTCCGCTTTGGCTTCTCAGCCTAAGGCAGATGCTCCTGGAAAGTGCTTATGCCTCCCTCTTTTACTGACATGCCTTCTAGTCACAAATGGTCTCCAGTAAAACTTGGTGTTGGAGCCGACGTTGCAGATGTGGGCACAGAGGCAGGCTAGGTAGGAGGGAAGCCTCCCTCTACTGAGGTCCCTTTGAAAGCACCCAAAAAGGCAGCATAATGAAGGGGCTAAGAGCACAACTTCCAGAACCAGACGCCTGGGTTCAAAGCCAAGTGCTGCCACTTTCTACCTGTGCAGCTCAACGCTAGTTATTTTAGCCTCTTTAAAACCCAGTTCCCATGTCTGGAAAATGGGGATAACAGTGCCCACTTGGATGGCAGCCTTGAGCATTAAGTGAGTGAATTTATTCCCATAACACAGCATAATGCCTGACCTGGCAAATGGCAAGCACTAAATACGTATCTCCTATTCCAACTCATTTTTAACCACAACCAGCTAAATTGGACTCACTAGACTGACTTCCAGTCTTCAGGTAAGGTGGAAATCTTCCACTTCACCCATCATCTCCCACCCCAGGGATGGAGAGGAAAGCATATAATAGGTATATTTCCAGTCTATAAACTAAAATATATAGATATATTTCCTTTACTTTCTAAAATCCAAATTAATTTTGGTTCTCAGTCCCATATGGCCAGGCTGGTTTTAAAAATAAAACCAAGGCCAGGCACAGTTGTTCATTCCTGTAATCCCAGCACTTTGGAAGGCCGAGGCGGGCAGATGCCTTGAGCTCAGGGGTTGGAGAACATCCTGGACAACATGAAGAAACCCCATCTCTACAAAAAAATAAAAAATTTAGCTAGGCATGGTGCATGCCTGTAGTCTCAGCTACTCGGGAGGCTAAGGCAGGAGGACCAGTTGAGCCCAGGACGTTGAAGATTAAGTGAGCTAAGATCATGCCCCTGCACTCCAGCCTGGGAAACAGAGTGAAACCCTGTCTTAAAAAACTAATTAATGTAACTGGATGAAATCCCTCCTGAGATTCTGTACTCTCTTTTAGGGTTGTGGGGAGGCATAGCTGTGGGGTTCTGTGTTTGGACAAAGACGGGGAGGGAGCAGAATGCAAGCAGAACTTCCACTGTCCATCCACACAGACTGCCCCTAAGACATCCCACATGGTGGCTCCCATGGCCCCTTCAGGTCAGCAGGGGAGTGAGGGAGGGTCTTTGCTACTTCGCTGCCTAGCTTGGGGCTAGGAAATCTTTCAAAAGGCTACCCCATGTCCCATCTACTCAGATCCATGGTAGTAACCTCAAGTACCTCCAGGACCAGGCAAGTGATATAAAGGTAAGTAGCTGAGTAGATAGAGGCTATGAAAAGCTGGTAACTAATACCCACAGGCCCCAACCTAAGGGGATGTCTCTGTGAACCACCTCTGCTTTCAACCTAGAAAAGAAGCCCCCTCTACTAACAAGAGCTTCCATTTGCATAGCTCTCTCCAGCAGGCAACAGGCTTTCACATGAACTTAACTGCAGATGACCTGCAGCCTGAGGGCACTCTATAAAGGCATTCTCTGAGGAGTTTCTGCTCCTTCACCATCCCAACAATTCTCCATAATCATTTTTCTCCATTTACTCAGTACAGGAACACAATCTCCTAGGACCACATTTGACTCACTAAAGTTCAATTATTGATAGTGAGAAACACACACAGACACTATTCTTTAGTAAATCTGTTTCAATCCTGATGTGAAAAAAAAAAAAAAAAAAAAACTTTAGTGCAGACCCCACAGTTGAAAAGGATGAAGAGGAATATGTTAGTTACCTCCTGCTACAAACCACTCCAAAACCTAGCTACCCCAAAACAATATTTTTCATCTTAAAGTTTCAAGAATTCAAGAGCATTTTTGCTGAATGTCCCTGACTCAGGTAGTTCTCTCTCTCTTGAGGTTTCAGCCATGGTGCAGGGGCTGCAGTCATCTGCAGGCTTCATTGGGGCTGGAGGATCCACATCCAAGGTGACTCACTCAAATGGCTGTTGGCCTCAGTTCACCGTGTGGCCCTCTCTTTAGATGCTACTTGAGCATCTTCACAACATGGCAGCCAGCTTCCTCCAGAATAAATGATCCAAGAGAGAGAACAAGGAGAAAGATGCAAAGCTTTTACATCTTGGTTTCAGACGTCACATAACCTCATGTCTGCTGTATTTTATGTGTTAGAAATGACTCACCAAATCAAGCCCACATTCATAGAGAACTCAGCTTCACTTTGTGAAGTGAGGAGTATCAAAGAATTTGTAGACATATTTTTAAGCCACTACAAATGAAAAGGTTTCAGAGACTTCTAAAACCACAGACTCATTTTGCCTGCTCTTAAATTTCACAAAGAAGAAACCACATGTCCTCTATGAATCAACATTAAGTTTACCAACAACCTAGCTATTGCATATAGCAGTAGTTTGTTTTCTTACTGTATGAATATACTGTAGCTTATTCATCCATTCTACTGTTGATGGACACTTGGGTTGTTCCAGTTTGGAACCATTATAAATAATGCCGCTAGGAGCATTCTTCTGTGTGTCTTTTGGTGAACACATTTGTGAATTGCCATTGAATATTTAGCTAGGAGTGGAATTGCTGGGTCATGGATTTGTGTATGTTCCAAATGGTACTAGTTGTGAGGACAGTGGTAACCATGGAGATGAGAGGAGTCCCCGAAAGGAGCATATGGAGCTTATGGGGTACTGGTCACATTCTGATTCTTGAACTGAGTGAGAGTTACACAGGTTTGTTCATCTTATAAAAATTCATTGAGCTATGCAACTGTGACTTGTGCATTTACGGTCTGTAGGCATGTCTATATCTATATAAAGTTTTCCTTAAACTTTTAAAATACTTTAAAAGCACCTATTATATACGAGGTATCATAGGGCTATGAGATCAGGCCTCTTTGTACAAAGGTGCCCTACTTATGACAGTAGCGGTGCTGAAGGACTCCCAATGTATCTAGAAGAAGCCCCGCCACATGTCCACAGGTCTGGCTTATACCAACCCCATGTAACCGATGGAATGCCATAATAACAACCAAAAATGGCCACTAATATTTACTGAGTTCTTTCCAGTATCACGCTGTGTTCTAGGCTCTATAGTATCTGTCTTAATTATCATAACAACTCCATCTTCAGTTTTAATAATAAGGCAAGTGATGAACAGAAAGTTTAGGTAACTTTCCCAAGATCCACATCTAATAAGAGGCAGAGCCAGGATTCAAGCCCAGGAAGTCTGGCTCTAGGGTTACAGAAGAGAGAGCAGGAAGAGTTATCTGTCATGAAACATGGAAGGATAGATGGAAGAAAGAAAGGGAGGGAGAAAGAAAGGGAGGAAAGCAAAGGAAAAGAGGGAAGGGAAGGGGAGGGGAGGGGAGGGGAGGGGAGGGAAGAGGAAGGGAGGGGAGGAGAAGGAACTGCAACTTATCTGCCCACCCATCTAAAATACTCCCCATGCCCTATTATGCTCTATCCTGACATCCTGCTTTAATTTTTGAATAACACTTAGTACTCCATGAAATTATATTTCTTTTAATTATTTACTTATTTATTGTCCATATCACCAGCTAGAATACAAGCTCCCTGAGGACTTTTATCTGTCTTGCTCATAGCTGTATCCTCAACATCCAATTTTAAAAACTAGATTTATCAATTGTGTGTGGGGGGGTGCAGGGGTGAGAGAGAGAAGATATGGAAGAAAAGAGGGGAGACAGGAAGACGAAGGCCAGGATGGGAGAGATCATTGGCCTTTCCTTGGTCAATTCCTGTGTTGTTGCCTTGTAACTAGTAGGAATTGCTTCTTCGTTTGAGGACAAAATGCAATGAAGTATAAAATAAGAATGAATAAAAGGACGCTACAGAAGTTCTGATTTCCAGAAACATGATCCAGGTTGTGTGTAATAGCTGCTGAGACAGGAGCCAGAAGTGGGGCAGGGATGGCAGACATTTCACCCTGTGTATTCATGCAGTCAAGTAATCCTGGGTGCTGGGAGCATTGTTTTGGAAAAAATGTTGAGGCTGCCTGTGGGCTCAGCAGGAGAGAATACTGTGACTAGTTCTGTGAGCCATGGGCAAGTGCCCGGGTTGGCAGCTTTCTGTTGCATCTTCACCATCCTGGCCTAGAGTACTTCCTGGACAGACTGTTGACCAACACACCATGCTCCAACTAGAGTGATCAGCTCAAATTACGGCCCAGGTTCAAGGGAGCTGGCAATTAAACCACAGTGGACAATAGGTTTTTTATTTATTTTATTTTATTTTATTTGTTTTATTTTTTGAGACGGAGTTTCTTGTTGCCCAGGCTGGAGTGCAATGGTGGGATCTTGGCTCACCACAACCTCCACCTCCCGGGTTCAAGCGATTCTCCTGCCTCAGCCTCCCAAGTAGCTGGGATTACAGACATGTGCCACCATGCTCAGCTAATTTTGTATTTTTGGTAGAGATGGGGTTTCACCATGTTGGCCAGGCTGGTCTTGAACTCCTGACCTCAGGTGATCCACCCACGTTGGCCTCCCAAAGTGCTGGGATCACAGTGTGAACCACAGCACCCAGCTGACAATAAGTTTTTATGTTTCCAAAATGCCTCTGGAAAAAGGAGATTTAACAATCTCCCCAATGACCAAATCCTGTGCTATGCAGCCCTCTATGCCTCATGTGTAATCATCATCTGTGCCAAACCACAAGCCTTTCAGAACCCAACCATCAAACCCATAGTCATAACAGCAGATTATAGAGGAAAACTCCTTTCTAGTCAAAGGCTCTGATCATTCCACAACAGTCCTGAACCCCGAAGACTTTTCCTTCTTTTGAACTCCCTTAGCATTCATTCTCTGTTCATCTCAGTATCCAGAATTCTTAACATTGCCTTTTGCTGTTAGTTAAGGATGGATGGATGGATAGATGGATGGATGGATGGATGGATGGATGGATGGATGATGAATGGATGGATGGGTAATGGATAAATGAATAAACAGGAGGATAGAAAGTAAAGACAGGTATTTCTCCATCTCAGTAGCAAGCTTCTTACTATTCACTGCCATTTCTTATTTTAAGCCTCCAATATCCTACAGCAGCTCAATAAATGACTACCTACAATAATTTAAGTGGTATTCACAAACTGGGGTTGCACATCTCAAAAGCAGTGTGCAGTGCTGCTGCCATGAAAGGTACCCACAGTGGCTTTTCAACCTGCAGAAGGAGGGAAGACCTTGTTGGCTACAGACCTGTGACACATGAGGTGGGGCTTCTGGTCGATGCAGGGACACACAAAAGACCAGGAAGACCAAGCTCCAGTTGACACTGACTGCCTTGATTCACCTTCCTGCAAGGGCACAGTATGTCCACCGCATACAGGTGAGAGACCCAACTGTTCTTTCATTAAGAAACAATCAGAAGACCCATTTGAGTAATTGTGTTCAAGGGTCCAGTATTTCTAGCTGTGTTTCTGGACTGAGCGCCAGTGCTAAAGACAGGGACTTAGAAAATAAGAAGCAAAAAATCTCTTACTCCCTTTTTCGGAAGAGGAATAACTTTCAGTGATCTATTGTACAGAATGGTGGCTACAATAAATAATAATGTATTATATGCTTCAAAGTTGCTAAAAGATTAAATTTTAAATATTTTTACCACAAAAAAATAAGTATGTGAGGTGATGGATTTGTTACCTAGCCTGATTTAATTATTCCATGTTTTAAACATATACCAAAATATCACATTGTACCCCATAAATACATATGATTTTTAATAAACATTTTTGAATAAATTTCAAGACATAGAAACAAAATTTTAACTGACAGAAATAACTGTTTTTAGAATATGGGACAGATATCCTAAGGGGACATGAGAAAACTTTAGGTGGTATGACAAGGATATAACATTAAATAATATTAAGTAAAAGAAATACAGAGTTTCTAATCTTTGCAACCCTTTTGATTAAATCAAGTAGAAAGTTGCAGCTGTTAATGTCTTCAACCTTCTCTAACACTTGCAAATCTCCCCTTTTAACAGAAACAACTAATGAGCCTCAAAATCAAAGCATTTTAGAGCCTTCACCTATCTAGGTTGGACGTAATAACCCTAGCTTTGTATATATTCATTATTTATAGTTGCCATCTATTTATTATGAGCGATACTGGTTTTCTATTTCCAAAAGAGAAACAAAGTTTCTGTTTTAGGTAAACTTGCCTTTGTAAAAATATGCACTGATTTAAAGAAAATATGAATTGAACAGTAGTAATCGTGATGCATACACGTGGAAGAAATAATGAGGTGTAATGGAAGAGAGAGAATGGCAATTCCCCAGTCCCTGAAGTCAGGCATTGCCAAGGTAAGATGACTTCAAGTGGTAAACCCACTACCGTAATAGCTATGCATTTATTTTAATGTATACTAGGAAAAAATAAAACTAGAAAATCAAGAGATTGATTTTCCACCTTAGTGAGTGATAGAAAATTTTCTTTTACAATAAACTTATTGCCAAAAACTGTGTATCAATCAAAATGAAAATGAAAATAGTAAAGGGTAAAGAGTTTGGGTGGTATGTGGGTATGGGCAAAAATCACGAAGGTGGTCCATGAATAACTCCAGCTTCAGAGACGGCTGGGGCTGTCACTGACTTCCACAGTCAGCCTCACACTCTACTGCAATCCTGCAGCTGCACCCTGGGGGTCTTTGAGCAACAAATCAAAGAGGCAATTCTCTACAACAAGAGGCCGTCTCACCGTCCAGCTCAATTCAGCTAAGATGACAGTACCAGCTGCTGTCATCACGGTCTGAGAAACCCACTCCAGGTTGGGTTTGCTCAACAGCTCAGATGAAAGAAGAAAACATATCTGGAGGAGGAATCAGTCTGCTAAGGAAGAACTCTCTCTGCAGTTGTCAAAAAACACTCTTCTGTGGAACACACAGCCCCTGCCTTCACCTGTCTGTGTCTCCTATGTCTCTACCACTAGCAATTCACAGTGACCAAGAATGGAAAGCCATAAACAAAAAAGAGTTTTCAAGCAAAGAAAACAGATTTTTAAGAAGGAAAACACCCACAACTTTACAAAGTTAGACTGATCTGGAATAACTCAATGAGTGGTTAAACCCTAAAACGCATTTCAAGAACAATGTTATTGAACTGAGTTTAATGTAATTTCCTGGCATCAAATTATTACAGCAATCAAACCATCCATCTTTTGCGGACTTTTAAACTTTTCCGAAGGCCTCTGTTTCTGGTTTACGTCTCAGTTTGTCTAATGGTTTTGTCATCAATAGACTGAGGCTCAGAGAAGTGGAGTGCCTCAAGCAAAGTCATAAAGAGTCAGAACCAGGCTCAGACATCCACCTCCATAATTCTCCTCTTTCCACCATCTCTTGTCACTGCCCCTTAAGAAGGCAGTAAGAATATGCCTTCTTTAAGTTCTTACAGCAAACATCCTGTTCAGGATCATCGTTACGTATCCTAGGCCCATCTCTTGGAATGGAAAAGATGAAACTGCATGACCCCTACTGGAAAAATGGAGATATCGCAAAGACTACACTGAGAAATCACATTCACCTTTGAAGACAAGATGAACCATATCCTACTTTTGTCTGTGTTTTAGGAGGCTGAAGATACTGGGTGCACTGTGGAAATTATTTACGTTGGATATAAAATCATGTGATAATAATCTAAAAAGCCAAACACTCAAGGGAGAATGTAAGATAGAGCTCCTTGCTTGCAAACAACAGAAATCCTTTCTGGCCAGCTTAGAGAAGATTTCTAAAAGGGATGTTGGGTATCTCATAGAATAGGAAGGAGAGGCCTAGAAACACAAGCCCAGAAATGGGCCAAGATCCAGGGAAAGTAATTGGCAAGACCTCCACAGAGAACATCTGATCAGAAGCACCAGACCCCACCTCCAAACTTCCACTTCAGCTGGCGCCAAACAGCATGTGTACCTGGCACCCATAGAACTGCATTTCCTATTAGCAAATTGGCATCCACGAAGTATCTTCTCCAGTAACAGATGCACATCACCTGTGGATCAGCCAGCAGGAGGGACCCTCATCTCTGCCCCCATTCAGTCCCTGATTTATGTGAACACACATACATGTACATACACACACATACATATGCATACACATATGCACATTCACACACATACATACATTCACACACACGCAGTAGCAGACACATGTGAAGCTCTGCTCTGCTGCCCTTCAGTCCACCTGCTTTCAGGACCACTGGAGTGGACAGTTCCACGTGCCACGGCTAGGGGCTATCACTAAGGCAGTCTTGATTTCTCTACTGTTTTCTCCAAGTTACCGCCCCAGATCAACCATCAACCAGTTGGAGTGGAGGCCAATAGATAAACTCTCCAGCCTCCTCATTTTCCCATGGGACAATTCTGAGGGTCGCTGTACACAGTTCCAAGAGAGCACCCCAGTGGAATGGTGTCCCGGGGACCGTTTGTCTTCCTCTTTGGTCTCACTTTCCCCATCCTCTCACTTCCGCTTTCTGGTGCCATCTCCCAGATTAACTACCTGGGCTGAGGTCCTCGTCAGGGACTGCTTTGCATCTACATGCACAGCTCGTATGCACTTGTACAGCATGTGATGTCTATGAGAGAGTGGGGCCTTGGACCTCCAGCAGGTTGAAAGGTGTGTGGAATATCAAACCCCCAATCTCTCAACCACAGGGGCTAAAAAACACCCTGCCTGTAACTCCACAGAGCTGGGATGGGATTAAGGCTGGTTGTACACATATAGTGTGCTTAGTAGCAAGGCTAACACAAATTCAGTGTCTTCCTTTCTCTCTCTGTATCTCTTGTACCATTAAGAATCTGACCAGAAGGACAGAAAGAACTCTGAGCATTTAAAACAGGAAAATTAATCCAAGGAAGAGGGTGCACATTCATGGGCATCTGGGAAGCCCAACTGAGATTAGCATAGCAGGAAGCTGCTAGCACCTCTAAGATAGAAGGACAGAAGGAAGTAATGTTTTCAGAACCAGGGACCATGGTCACACAAAGGACAATAAAACCACAGACGACTCATTAAGCAGGAGAAATGTGGCTGCTATGATGGATGCCATGGGCGGGAGGGTGGCGTTCCTCTTGCTTCCAATCTTTTACCAGTGCCTTTCATGAGCTGAAGCCAACTGAGGGTAACTGGAAACCACAGCCTGCAGAGGCAGCCTCCTGGGAAAAGGAAGAGAAACTAGTGGATCTGATGGTGTGAACCAAGTACCAGCATATGACGTGCTCCAATCACGTGCTTGGTATCACTGGGCACCAGCACGTGCCCCACACCAATGACATGCTTAGAATCCATCCATAAAGTCCTCAGTGCCCTGGGAGAAGATTCATCTGAGCCTGGAAGGATACACTCATCATGCTCATTCCAGGGGGCTGAATTATGGCCCCCAAAAGATATGTCCATCCAGAACCTATGAATATGAACTTATTTGTGCATGTAAGCAAGGTAACTATCTCAAGAGGAAATCACCCTGGGTTACAGTGGGCCCCAAATCAAATGTCCAGTATACTTATAAGAGATACACAGAAGGAAAGACAATACGAAGACAGAGGCAGAGACTGGACTAATGTAACCACAAGCCAAGGAGCGCCAAGAATTGCCAGCCACCACCAGAAGCTAGGAGAGAGGCACAGGACAGATTCTCCCTCAGAACCTCAGAAGGAACCTACCCTGCCCACACCTTGATTTCACACTTCTGGTCTCCAAAACTGTGAGAGAACAAAGTCCTGTAATTTTAAGCCATCAAGTTTGTGGTAATTTGTCATGGAAGCCCTGGGAAATGAATGCACCTACCCTCAGCTCCATTTCTTTCCTGCACCACAGCATTCTCTCCTTTCCAAGTTGAAGTAAATCCTCAATCAGAGAGACAGGAACAAAACAGAAGTTCAAAGCTCCACCTTGAATGTAATGTTGTGATCTGAAAAACCTTCATCTCTCAAAACTCTCAATTCCACACCCCTCTACCTGTACTGGCAACACCTGGAAATGTCCTTGCTTCATTCATGATGGAAAATCTCAGCTCTGGAGCCAGAAGCGTTTACTCCACAGGGTATGTAATATTCTGGTGCTCAAATGCACTTTCAATCTGCCTCCCTTTCATGATGGGCTCTGCTCACTGACAAAACCAACCATCTACTTTCTGGGTTAACTGGTCGAGGGACTCCTCTATTAATTTCCAATTACTGCTGTAACAAACCACCACAAACTGAGTAGCATAAATATATTGTCTTATCATTCTACAGTTCAAAAATCCAAGATGGGCTAAAATCAAGGTGTTAGCAGGGCTGTGCTTCGTCAGAATGGCCAAGAAGAATATCCATTTTTTGTCTTTGTTTATTTTGAGGGGTTTTGTTTGTTTGTTTGTTCTGGAGTCTGCTGTTGTTTGTTTGTTGGCTGGTTTTTCTTGTGGCCCCTTCCTGCATCTTCAAAGCCAGCACTGAAGAATTCAGCTCTCTCTCTTTGACTCTGAACTTCTGCTTCCTTCTTCCCATTGAAGATCCTGTGGTTACAGTGATTACACCTCGATAACCCAGGATGCCCTCCTATTTCAGCTGATGAAGCCTAAATTCCATCTTCAACCTCTATTCCCCCTTGCTATGTAACATAACATATTCACAAGTTCTGGGGATTAAGACTTGAACATCTCTGGAGCATTATTACTCTGCCTACCACAGGGAGGGAAGTTCCAATTAAATTCTCATTAGGGAGATCCTTACCCGGAAAATGAAGACTTGGTAGGCAGATCCACATTTCAACCTGCTGCATTCTTCCCAAGACAGGCAAGGCAGTGATGGGTGCCTTGTAGAGAGTCCACCAGGTGCTGGAGACTGAGGGGGTAGGGGCTACAGACACGAGACCTCACTCAAACCTCCAACACCACCGACAGGCTGTTCTCGTGTCCTTCTCCCCAAACGAGTACATGAGGCTCAGAGACATTAACGATGCAGTGAAAGCCAGCAGCAGCACACACTACTCTTTGGCCATTGTCAACTTGCCCCTTTTACCTTATTGATCTATAACCTTGATTGTGTGGGGGACAGAAATGTCCACTTTGGAGTCACCTCCAAAGACTCCCTTGCAGCTAAAAGTGATAATGGCACAGTCCTGGCCAATGAAATGCAAGTGGGTAGCTCCTGGGTGGGAGCTCTAGGAAAACGAAGTGTTTCTTATGGCAAAGGACACATCCGGCTGTGCATGTCTATTTCCCTTGCCCTGCTGCCACCTTCCTTCTTGGAACCCAGACATGATTCCTAGAGGTGTAGCAGCCATGAGGATAAAAACCACAAGCTAAAGATGAAGCCAGGTGAAGCCTGAGTCTTTGATGCCCCAGAGAACATCTACCTCCACCCTTGACTATTTACTTGTGGATTCTTCTTACGGGAGAAAACTAAGGCCCTGCTTGATTGAGGCACTGTTACTGGATTTGACATACCTACAGTCAAATGCACTCCAACTGATATCATCTCATGGCTGGTCCATGGCAGAATAGGGATCTGAACCAGTCTTCCTGGATTTATTGCCCATGCTTTTTCCACAATACCACACAGCTTCCTGAAAGTAGTGACAAGCTGAAGGAAGAGATCCACCCCATATCTGCAGGTATTTCAACGTAGAGGTCTCATCCGCCTCCTGACCCCAACACGAGCATCCCTTCCAGCCGGGCAGCCCATCATTCCATACTCAGTGTTACCATCTCTACCAGACTGTGGATGCCTTCTCCCTTCCCATTCCCACACCCTCATTTAACCAACCTCTAACAGCCAAGATCACGTGACACCTCCCCTTGTCCAGCCTCCCTAAATACCTACCTTTCAAAACATTCCTGAAACCCAGATCACATGAGTTTGTCTGACTGTGTGTGTGCACTGCATCCCCAAAAGAACTTAAGATCTTTGTGAGAAAGGTCCCCATGCAAGTCCCTTGGTGTCTCCTAAATCTCAGCAGCCGGGTGGGTGCTCCATGAATAGCTATTAATTGAACCCATAGCAAGCAGCCAGAGTTACGGGCTCTAGAAAGAGATTCTCTTTAAAGAAAATGATTCATTCTACTTCCCTAAGGGATCTGTCCATCTCAAACAGAATTCTTTAAAAATATCCAGACGTCCCATGAGAGAGATCAGGCCTATATAGCGGAATAAAAATTATAACATGGAAAATAATCGTAATTAGATCCCTGAGCCAGGCCCTGTTCTGAGCTATTTACACATATTAACACATGTTAACCCATGTATTCCTCACAGCAGCACCCTAAAGTAGGGACATCATTACCCCCATTTTATAGCAGGTGGTATCAAGGCACAGAACACACATGAAAAGTGTCCAAGATTTAGGAATCCCGAAACTAACCACCCAACCTCACTCTTTGTTCTCAAGGCCTCGCTGCTCAATCTCTACTTCGCCTCTACCTTCTCCACAGTCCAGCCCACAACCCAAAGTTCCCTACCCTCTGATGTGGGCTTCCTCTCTGGGTCTCGCCTTGGTTCAGCTCCTCCTTGACCTTGCTTCATTCATGATGAAAAATCTCAGCTCTGGAGCCAGGAGCATTTCCTCCACAGGGTATGTAATATTCTGGTGCTCAAACGCACTTTCAATCTGCCTCCCTTTCATAATGGGCTCTGCTCACTGGCAAAGCCGTCCCGCTACTTTCTGGGTTAACTGGTCAAGGGACTCCTCCATTAATTTCCAATTGCTGCTGTAACAAACCACCGCAAACTGAGTAGCATAAATATATTGTCTAATCATTCTACGGTTCAAAAATCCAAGATGGGCTAAAATCAAGGTGTTAGCAGGGCTGTGCTTCTTCAGGAGGGCCAAGGAGAATATCCATTTTTTGTCTTTATTTTGGGGGGGTGGGGTTAAGCAGGATAAGTCCATGCTTTCTCAGCCCAGCTCTGGGAACTCTCTCCTTTTCACGCCCCTAGGAGCAGCTCCGCATCAATTGAAGTGAATCAGCCCTCAATGACCACATGTTCCCCATTACCCACCTGCACAGGCATTCCACACCTTGGAGGCAGCGCACAGAGAGCAGTTTGCAGACCTGATTGGCAGCAGCACTGGGGAATCGCAGGCTGCTGGCCCCACTCTCAGCGAGCCTCACTGAGTGGGTCTGGATACAGCCAAGAGATCTGCATTTTACCAGCCTGCCCTCTCCCCCTAAGGGATCCCGCTGCCAGTGGTCCCAGAGTGTGCTTGGAGAAACTGCAGGAGGGTTCTGGATGACTTGGAAAGCCAGTCAGTTTTCTTCCCTGCTCCCCATGCTAGAACAGGCATTTATTTCACATTGATCTGCTTTCAGATCATGCGACGTGCCTGGGGGCATCAGCTCAGGTGCCAGAGGCTGTGCCACAGTCACGGAATCCTAGGGTCCCTGCCTGGTGAACTTGGCTCCCCCTTAGACAGTGGGCTTCACATGGGGGCCTCAGCCCTCTTAAGGGGCAGGGGATAAATTTGCTCTCTTTGCACCCCTCTCTCAACCTGGGAGCTTTCCCTGCAGGAAACTCCCTCTAGACTCACCCCATATCCCTCCAGGAAGTGGGGCAGTGATGCTATCCCATTCCGAGATGAGGAAACAAGGACACGAAGAGTTTAAATAGCCCTTAGCCCAGGCAGCTGGCCACAAGAGGAGTGTAAATGGGCCACATGCAGCCTCCACTGGGGCAGGTCTCCTGCCTCACTTAGGGGGGCACCTGCTGTCAATCAATGTTCCCAGTCCTCAGGCATCCCGTGCCCTGCCACCTTATTTGGCTTTAGCCTGGGTACCATCTGTATTATTACTTAATATTTTCTTTTTAGTCTGTTCACTGGGCTTACACAAATTTATCTGGGGAGGAAGCAGTATATCAGCACTTAAAGTGGAAGAAAAAGCAATATCAATTTCCATAAGGAGAAAAAAACCCTAAAATAAGTACAATGAAAGAAAAAAAAATAATGTTATTGAATTCTAGCCAGACACTGCAGCCTGCCAAAGCCTCCCAGCCTGGGATGTGGGCAAAAACAAGCCATCAGACAAGGAGATTAGCAAGTGGTTAGGCGGGTGCAAGAGACTGGAGCCTCAGACAGACACTACCTCCTTAACTTAACCAAGACACAAAGAGGATGCAGAAGGAATCACCTCTCACCAGGTGATTCAGTGTTACCTCCGCACCATGAGTACGTGGAACCAGAAAGCCTACAGTTACCTGAGTTATCACCTGAAATTAGTTTTCCCCTTCCCTGGCGGTTCCCAAAGTGTGAGTGCGGACTGATTTTAGGTGGCCTCTAAGATGACTTAAAGTCAAAAGTCACTCCAGAACCTGGTAACTTTTTGAGAAAAGGTGAAATAACAAAATTAAGAATTCACAGGAACATAGAAGGTGATTTAGTTCATATGCAGGTCTCACCAAGGCACGTCTACCACGTTCTCTGAACTCCAATCATGTGACTATGGAAACAAACAGCCGTGGTAAGTCAAACTTTCTACCTGGGTATAACAGAGTGGGATGTGTGCACCTCAAAGACAGCCGGCAGCCACCAGCCACAGAATAAGCCACTTGCTCACCCATCCGGGACACTCACTAATTACTCAACGTAGCTGACATCACATATCTGAGTCCTGATGTAACTTTTTCATGTTGGTTTCATTTCTTTCAAGATGAAAAGCAAAGACAGGTGTTCCTCTACTCCATGACTAGGTATACGTAACTCCACAAATGTTTGTCCTTTAGCAAGGAAATGTATCTCTTTGTAGTCACCTGGGGAGTCACGAAAGAAGGACAGATTGGCACTAGATCCTGAAAGCAGCTAATAAAAAGGCAAGGCGTGGGCACTTCTTTTCCCTTGAAAACTCAGCCTCCATCTCCTGAGTCTTTAGAGACTGCTGCATATTCAAATGAGTCCGTCCACCTTGATCACAGGTTACATTCTGAGTCTGAGATTGAGTTTCTTAAAGGCAGCAACAATGGGCTAGATTATTCACATACATCCACACACAGAAAGGGTTGGCTGGTTTTTGTGTCTGAGCTCAAATATTACAGCTCATTGTGTGCTATCCAGTTGCAGTACAATTTCTGACACAATTTCCATAACAGCAAAATTTACATACAGATGGCAAATAAATAAAACCTTTCTGCATCTTGGTCTGCAGTTCTTATGGTCAGCAAATCCTATTAGGGGCTTTATTAACCTGCTCAGTGATGGAAATGTGATATCTGATCTTATAGATTTCAGCTGTGCAATCCAGCCCTGCTACAAAATGAAATTTAACTCTCAACATTTTTCTGCAATATGAAGCCACCAAAATTGAGGGTTTTTTTTTTTTTTTCTGTATGGAGCATTGGAAATATCCACTCCTTCTCATTTCTCATTCGAGCCACAAATGGTCTCTTTTTTCCATCCATTTCCTCTAACAGCACATAATTGCGATTAGCTGGTAAGCACTAAGGGACACAAGCTGATCAACATACAAGGTTGCCAAGCAGAAGTAAGTTTAGGCAAGAAAGATAGAGAAGTGGGTGGGGCAGGAGGGATCTCTGCAAGGAAACCTGCATTGGGAAGACTTGGCTGAAACCCCCAGAGAAACCCTTAAGAAATCTCCCTCTGCGAGCTGCACTGTTTCAAGTTGAACCCTGGCAGGAGACATCTAGGACTCAAGGGGCTGTCTAATTACTAGTTAAAATCAGCCACTTTCTATATCTAAATAAGGGAAAAAACATGTTTGTGGGTGAGCCAAGTTGAGGCCTGCACCATACAGACTCCCATGAGAATCCAGAAATGGAAAGTCATCTCCACTTAAGAATGAGCCTCCAGAGAGAGAACTTCAGAGAGTCAGGGGTCTTGGTAATAACCCTTTCTTCTGTGCTAACAATGTTCTCCATAGCTTCAACCCCAAAGGAACATCCCTAAAGAGGAAATCTAAAATGCAAGCAAGATTCTTGTGCATCACTCATCTGCCAAGCAGTGGCACCAACAAACACGTCCATTCCAAAAGTAAAATCCTGTGCTCTTGGCCGGGCGCAGTGGCTCACGCCTGTGATCCCAGCACTTTGGGAGGCTGAGGTGGGCAGATCACTTGAGGTCAGGAGTACAAAACCAGTCTGGCTAACATGGCGAAACCCCATCTCTACTAAAAATAGAAAAATTAGCCAGGCTTGGTGGTGCATACCTGTAATCCCAGCTACCTGGAAGGCTGAGGCATGAGAATCGCTTGAACCTGGGAGGCGGAGGATGCAGTGAGCCAAGATCATGCCATTGAACTCCAGCCTGGGTGACAGAGTGAGACCCCATTTCAAAACAAAACAAAACAAAGCAAAAAAAAAAAACCTGTGCTCTTAAAAGACTCAAATTGATAATGAAACAGAACAGAAGACACAGGGGTTATAAAGGGAAGAGGACAAGGATAAGGGACATTAAGAAACTTCTGGATTAATAGCTGATGGCTTTAAAGCCTATTTCATTACTTTCTATTGCAGGGCATTACCACAGTACTTTGTAATGGAAGCTAAAGGAAGCTAGGGCTGCCATACACAGTACCACAGACTTGGGGGTGGGGGGTGTAAAACAACAAAAATTTTACTTTCTCACAGTTCTGGAAGCCAAAAGTCCAAGATCAAGGTGTCTGTGGGGTTGGTTTCTTCTGAGACCTCTCTCCTTGGCTTGCAGATGATCATCTTCTTCCTGTGTCTTCACATATCTCCCTTTTCTTATAAGGAATCAGATTAAGGCCCACCCTGATGACCTCATTTTAACTTGTTTACCTCTTTAAAGCCCCTATGTCCAAATGCAGTCACATTCTGAGGTCCTGGGGGTTAGGGCTTCAACATAGGAACTTTGGGGGACACAATTCAGCCCATGGCAGGCACCAAGCCACATGAGTGAACAGCTGAATCCAAGATGTAAAGGCTGTGGTTCCCATTTGCTGAGTCCCAGCTATAAGCCAGATATAGTTCTTAGCACTAGGGATACATGTCCCTGCCTGCATTGAGCTGACCTTCTAATGTGAGGGAAACAGATGGCAAATAAGTTAACAAGTAAACAACTTAGGTTATTTCAGGTGGTGATGAGTGCTTTGAAGAAAATCGGCTGGATTGTGGGGCCTGGATTGCCATAGAGGACCATGTAGGGATGGTCGGGGAAAAGGAGACATCCAAGGTGAGCCATGAATGGCAAGGAGAGACCAGCCCTGCAGGCATGTAAGGGAAGCATACTCCAGAGAAAGGAAACAAAGAAAATGCCCTGAGACTGGAGTGAGCTTGGTGGGTTCCAGGAGCCTAGAAAAGACAGCATGTGCGGCCAGATCGCTGTGGGAGATGACATCAGAGAGGTGGGTGGCACGTCATGAACATCTTTAAATGCTTGGCCTTTTACTCATTTCATTCCTGTTATGCCCTGTGCCCTTCGGTCACACTCAAGACCACTAAACATTTGTAGCAGAAAAAGGAACTTTTTACTTCTCAGCTGCCTTTTTACTTCCAACCCAAACAGAATTTCAAATACTTTGTGCAAAGTATCACCAATGGCAATCCTAACTAGTGCAAAATGTGTGTCCTTACTTCTACTTCTTTCCACTGGAAAAACATCTCTTAACGTTGATCCTGACACTGCAACCCCAGGGGCAGGCAAAGAGCTCCTTTGGCTAAACCCAGCAAGGCATAAGAACTGGAAAAGGTTTTGATTTCCCATTGAGAGGGAAACTGCCAATATACTTACTAAGTAGCAGATGCAACTGCATTGCCATAAGTGAAGAAGAATCACTACTTGGGGATCCTGGAGGTAAGTGGCAAGTTTGCTAATTTTGGATTTCAAGTTTAATTCCACTCAAGGGATACTTTATGAGCTCCAGCAAACTGCCAGTTCTAGCCGGGGAAACAGGCTCTGCCAACTCAGCAATCCCTGTCTGCAAGAAGCTCATTATCAAAGAGACTGACACAAATTCACTTAACTAAAATATACTGGGATAAATGCTAGATCACAAGTTTGAATAAAGTTCTCGAAACCAAAGAGAAGTACATGTTGAATTTCTTGCAAAAAGTTTTGTGGATTTAGACCACACAGACAGGAAGAAATCCAATTAAAAATTATATCTAACCTTAAAATTATAGATGACATAATACATTAGCTTCTTTCCTGGTTTTAAGTGATTTTTGTCAGAAATATTCTGTCTAACTGAACTGAGTGATAGTCAATTTAAACATAGTGGAGGTAGAAGCCATATTTTTAATCGAACTAACAGAGAGAGAAATGGTATGCTATGCTTCTACTGTATTAAAATAAAATCTGATGAAATTCTCACCAAACAATACCCCACTGGTGAGGATGAAAAGATCACAAACTGCAGCTTGCATCTTTCATTAGTACTAATACTGTCCCTTTGAATCCCTTTGGATTTCCCTATCATTATTTACTGCTTAAGTCATTGGAGGGCAAAATATTGACCAGACAAACTGAACTAGCTCCACGTAAACTACTCACACACAGCAGATCTACTGTGCACACAATTACATATTTTTCTTTTAAATAAAATTCTCTGTTATTCTAAAATGGGTGGTAAAAAGGAAGGTGGTTGCATAATTGTGTCTCGGAACCCACAAGGTACACAGAGGAGCATTTTCAGGCCCCTGGAAAACAGCCCCACATTGCCACTAGGACTCTGAGCATCACTTTATAACTTAAACATGCAAACACTTCTCTCGGCTTTAGGGAAAAGAATCCCCTGACATCCTAGGTCCCTACTATGCCCTCCTTCCTCCCTGTCTCTTCCCAGCTGTGACAGTTAATAGTAAGGGTCGACTTGATTGAAGGATGGAAAGTATTGTTTCTGGATGTATCTGAGTGTTGCCAGAGAGATTAACATTTGACTGAGAGTCAACGGACTCAGAAAGACCCACCCTCAACATGGGTGGGCACCATCCAATCGGCTGCCAGCGTGGCTAGAAAAAGCAGGCAGGAGGTGGAAGAAGCTGACTTGCTGAGGCTTCTGGTCTTCATCTTTCTCCTATGCTGGATGCTTCCTGCCCTCGAACATCAGACTCCAGGTTTTTTGGCTTTTGGACTCTTGGACTTACACCAGTGATTTGCCAGGAGCTCTCAGGCCTTTGGCCACAGACTGAAGGCTGTACTGTCATCCTCCCTACTTTTGAGGTTCTGGGACTCAGACTAAGCCACTGCTGGCTTCCTTGCTCCTCAGTTTGCAGATGGCCTATGGTGAGACTTCACCTTGTGATCATGTGAGTCAAACCTCCTTCATATAACTCCCTTTCATATATACATATATATCCTATTAGTTCTGTCCCTCTGGAGAACCCTAATACACCAATCAAATGTGGGAATGATGTAGAAAGACATTGTCTTTCCTGTTTTCATTGAGTTGCATGTGTCAGACGATGCTAATTACTCATCCAATATCCATTACCCATTTCTTCCCTATCAAGAAAACCCTGATATAGGCCAGATGCAGTGGCTCATGCCTATAATGCCAGCACCTTGTGAGACTGAGGTGGGAGGATCGCTTGAGTCCAGAATTTAGAGACCAGCCTGGGTGACAGAGCAAAACCCCCATATCTATTTAAAAAGGAAAGAAGGAATACCCTGATATTGGGGAGAAGGGACTGCCCATGTGCCCAGTTAAATACCTACAATTCCCTACTTCACTACAGGATGGGCTTCATTGTGGAAACAGTTCTGGCCATTGAGCAATAGTCAAAAGATGTTGGTTGACAAGTCCAGAAATGATCTTTAAAAGGCAGACTCGGATATACATGGTGTTTTGCCCCTCTCCCTCCTTTCTCCCTTCTGAGTGAAATATAGATGTGATGACTACAACTGCAGCAGCTATCTTGTGACAATGAGGGAAAGAACAAGATAATCATAAAATCCTTGATGCTGTAACATTCTTGATCCACCAAACCAGTACCTACCTGTGGAGATTCCTGCCTTTCCTTAAACAGATGCCTGTCTTGGTGACCTCAGTGTCCTCTGGGGTTCCTACCACATGCAGCTGGTCTTATGTCCCAACAGGGATCAACTTCACAGATCACTCACCCCCAAACCCCTCCAGTCTGGCTTTTATTCCCAGGAATTCATTAAATATCTTTTTTTTTTTTTGAGACAGAGTCTTATTTTGTCACCCAGGCTGGAGTGCGGTGGTGCAATCTCAGCTCACTGCAACCTCAACCTCCCCGGTTCAAGTGAATCTCCTGCCTCAGCCTCCTGAGTAGCTGGAACTACAGGCACACATCACCACGCCTGGCTAATTTTTGTATTTTTAGTAGAAATGGGGTTTCACCATGTTGGCCAGGCTAGTCTCAAACTCCTGACCTCAGGTGATCCACCCACCTTGGCCTTCCAAAGTTCTGGGATTACTGGCATGAGCCACCATGCCCGGCCCATTAAATATCTTATTAAAGTTACCAATGACCTCCACAGATAAAAATGCAAAGAATAATTTTCATTTCCCCTGCTTCACCTCTCAGCAGCATTCAACTTTGTTGACTTTCTGTGGTTTTCAGTCTCTTCCATTGGCTCGTGTGATGTCATATTCTCCTGGTTTCTCCACTTCTCTGGCTGGTGTTTTGAGGTCTCATCTTTGTCATTTATCAACCTATCAAATGTTGGCTTCCTTCAGGATTCATTCATAAGTTATTTTTTTTTTGAAAGAAAGAAAAAGAGAGGAAAGAAAGTGTGAGTGAAAGAAAGAAAGAAAAAGAATGTATGAGAGAAAGAAAGAGGAAGAAAAAGAGGGAGAGAGAACGGGATTCTTGTTCCACTGCCCAGGCTAGAATGCAGTCTAAAAATGGGTATTAAAAACCTCTATTATGCCAATAATTGTGTTTAACAATGGAGACAGGAAGGAATAAGAGATGAAAATAACAAACAAGCAGCCAACCAATATT